>JAENPR010002630.1:0-48760 GCA_018135685.1 Themeda triandra
CTGTGTTGATTTTATGGTGGTTCTACAGTTTTATGATTCACCATTGAGAAAAATGATATTGTATATATTAGTAGAATTAATTCGCTATATGATGGCTCTCACGGTTGGTATGATGATTTTGTTTGTTTCTAAGTTTTAGAATTTACGTTGAAAAAATGGTAGTATAACTACAGTAGCATTTGCATTTATATGTGATTTCCTAGCTGAGTATAGATGTTGAAGTTCGCTGGAAAAGAGACAAATTCTTGGTATATGCGGATTAGGTTGCCATGGAATTGTTCAAAATAAGGGCTATTTGCATTCGTGATAATTAATGAAAATTAGGAAAATGATCGGAAATATAGGGTTTTATTTTAGAAGATTTTAGGTGCAAGAACTACGTGATTTGGAGTTAGGATGGATGAGTTATGAACTTCCTAAGTTTATCGGCAAAACGCAAATGCGAGGAATTTAGAAATTATTTTAGATCTAGAGTGTTTGTAGTTTATTTGAAAATTTTCTGGGAAGGGAAAGAGCTTATTTTAATTTTTTAGGTACGTTTCTTGTGTGTGCGTAGCAATTTCCTGTACAAACATTATGAACAGTATATACGAAAGCGACCTGCGGAGTGGGGTGATCCAAGTGCTTCATTCTGGACCATGCTTGCACTGCATGGCACATGATGAATGCATGCATGCATAGCAATGGCAGCACGGACTTCCGAAGATGCACATGCATGGTACAGGATGAATGCATGCATGGCAATGGCAGCAGTCTTTGCATTGCTCTGCTGGCCACGTACTCCGACACGGCCACTATATGTACTCTCCTAGCTCCACTGCAGAGAGGACCGGCGGGTAGGTTGCACTTTCACCGTGGCGTGTGAATTGTATGAGAAAACGATTGCGCCGCAAATCGCTAGGGCAAGGCATTACATATCTATATATCTCTACTATAATGGAATACTTTGCAGACTATTCCCCTCGTCAAAATCAAAGGCCTAAAACATTTCTAACAAAGATCTAAGGGCTACGATTAGATGTATGGCCGCTTCCCACTCACCTCGTGGAGCACCCTAACGCCACGGCCGACGCAGCGCACCTGGGGTTCGATTCCCACCTGCTACCGTATTTTCTCTTTTTCAAAAAAAAAAAAAAAAAAGCGAGGAGGGAGGAGAGGCAGCGATGGACCTCGACCCCGACCCCCAGCCTCCCGACCCGCCCCTAGCGGCAGATGGCGCCGCCGCCTCCACCCCGATCTCCCATCCTGCTCCGCCCCACCTCAAGCCTCCCACAGATCCTAGGTCCCCCTCGCCCGATCTACCGATCCATGGTCTTGCTCTTGGACGCCGCCGGGGCGCCACCGGCCGCGCTCCTCTCACCGCCGCCCCCAGCCTCCGGCTCGGCGCCGGCGAGCCCCTCCGTCACCACCCGTAGCTCCCCCGCGGCGACCTCTACCGCTTGGGCTGCATCCGCGGGCGCCGACCGCTGCCCGCCGCCGTCGCCGTCGCCTCCGTCTGCCTCCTGCCCGGAACCGGCGGCCCCCGACCGCTGCCCGCCGCCGTCGCCGTCGCCTCCGCCTGCCTCCTGCCCGGAGCCGGCGGCCCCTGCTCCTCCCGCGTCCAGGTCTCCTCCACGCGCGGGAGCGGGTGACGGGGCCTTTGGGCGCAGCCCTGGTGGCCCCTCGCCGGTGGCAGCTGGGGCACCTCCGCCCGAGGCCGCCGTGGTCGCGACGCCGCCCCCTCCAACATCACCCTCCTCGGCCCCCTGTGTGACGGCGTCGACCAGGGTCGCCACTTCCCCGAGCCTGGAGGTGGGGGACACCTCTTGATTTCGTGTACGTGTAGGTGCTACTGTCTCTCGTCACTTCAGATCGTAAGTTCTGAATTCGTAACTCCTGAATTTGTAGATCAAGGTACGTGTATAATTTGGATCTTGCAATTCACAACATGTATTCTTGTTTTACTTCGGCAGGCAAGGCGGCAGATCGTATCGATCCACAAAAAGAATGGGTTGTAGGTTGTTGATCGTGCCCTGGACGGCGGCGTATGTGTTGCCGTATACTAAGGTATATCTTGTATTCTCTAAACTCTGCAGCCAGTTCCAGACGTACACGATTGCACATACACATTAGTGCATGGTCCTCTAGCACGTAGAGAGTCTCACCCAATTGTCATTGGCTTCCAGGCAACATGTATACACCGGAAAGCATATGTTGTTTTCTCTGAAATTCAGATCATCAGCTAATTCGAAGGTAACGGAAAATGTAGAGTGACAACAATGTCGACGGAGTCTGAGGGGTGGCGGGATGGTGTCGCGGCGGGCTGTTAGACCGGTCTGTCTTCTACGACCACACGCCGGCACCGTCTCCTACAACGACGCGGTGGCGGGCAGGAAGGCCGAAGCAGATCGTCGAGATCCTTGCTGCTACTTCACAATTGGGTCAAGCATCAAAACAAATTTTCTTTGAGCGACTAATCCTACTTGCCACAAGAAATTAATGTATGTGTTTTTTGACTCCAGCACACCATAGCTTCTGAGCCATATAAGCTGAGCATTTGAAATTCAGGTTCGTTCTTTCTCTACCAAGTTTCCTTCTACTCATAGATTCAAAGCTTCTGGTTACCACAAATATTGGATATGGCCCTTGGCTCACAGTGCCTCTATTAAACTACATGCAGTGATCTAAAGGCAATGCTAATTTAGTATCTGTTTCTTATTTCTTAGAGTTTCAGTATCAGTAATGCAAACTTTTTTGTATGTGTGATCATATATGTTTCATGCTTTCACTAGCAAGAAGTGGACGAAAAGCAAGAAGAATGGAAGGGAAGTTCAGGCTCTGTTTTTTTCCCTATAAATCAGATTTGTCTTGGAATTTAGATTCTTTCATTGTTCAGTACACTGAAACTTGCAGTGTCACATTTCTTTAGTCAGTTTCTTGTGGTACTGGAGCACTACCAGGCTTCCTGAAGTATGGAGAGGCGCAAGCAATGGCCAGTGGCAACAGCTTCATGCTAATGGAAGACCACTGATATTTGGCAATTTCCACATGTTGCTATAGGGTTGTCGCTGAACAGCTTCATGCTGGTGTGGGTGGTTTATCATGACCATGCTGGTGTCTCTTAGTCTCTACTTAGGTAAGCTCACTCAATTCTCTCACCCATTACCTAGTTAAGGTGTGTTCTTTTAATTTTGTTTGTCATTAAGTTCAGATGAATGCTTAGAAATACATTTAGAGTCTGATTTCATAATATGATGCTTTCTATGGAATCCAGTTTTTGATAGATACTCTATCTGCTACAGTATATGTTTCATTTGCAAAATGAATTTCCAATGTTATTTGGTTGTGTATCCTTCTTGGAATTTGACTTTATGGACATTGTTATTTGTCACACCCTAAAGTCTTTTCACTTTGCTACATGCAGTTGGGAAAAGCTAGGTCATAGTCCATTGTTTGGATATGACTTCTGGTTCCAGCCTCGCCACAAGACGATGATCAGTTCATCATGGGGAGCCCCTGCATGTGTACGACTGGCCTGGTGGTGAGCTCAAGCAGACACTTGATCTACGCGACACGGACTTCTTCCCCTTGAGGTAATATATTATCGAAAGTGTAGAAACTGCTGCCTGAATAATTTTGCATTTGTGACTCGATGGCCTGAATAGGTAATATATTATCGAAAGTGTACAATGCAGTTGTGTTCTAAACATATGTGACTCGATGGGCTGGTTGTTGTGATAAATAAATGCTTCTTTTTGAATACCTATTTTTTCTTTGTATATATGCATGAACTATATTCTGATATCATGCAAGATTGACAACATGATTTGCTTCAATGTTTGTGCCTTCAATGCTTGTGTCTTGGTTTGCTTCAAGGGTGGCGAGACAAGGACGAGCTCGACGAGGGCAGCCTAAGACGACGCATGGCTTCGGGTCAGCGGAGTTGGCATGGATTAGTGCCGCAAGGTGGACTTCGTGGCATGGCATGGCTACCTGCACCATTGATGGACCGAGTGGCTATCACGGAAGGGAATCTGGGGCGAGCAGGCGCTCACGCCCTCGGGGAGGCGAGGCAGAGAAGGTCATTGTAAATCAGATCGTTAAGACGAGAAAGTTTTATTATGCCTTGTTAGGCAGAGAAGGATGATATACATGCTTATAATTGCGTGAACATTAAACTATGGAAAATTATCGTCATTTGTTTGTTTTCATGCGCACCCATGAAATGAAACCGTAGCGTTAGCACGGGCACTATACTAGTACTATAAAAGAGCGAAAAAATTGAAAATAGCTTTTCACCAAAAAATTATTTACCCACCTTAAATATAGATCCTTGGATGAATTGAATCTTAAGATCTAATGGTCCACATCAATTTATCGGTGGGCCATCTACCGATCTGACGTCTTACATCTTACGCCTTACGCGTTCCTGCCGTAGAAAAGCTCTCCCGTACGCAGTTTTTTTTTTTCACCCGAGAAGTAGCGTACCCGCCTACGTGTACCCATCTATGATCGCCTCACCTCGTGTACCCATCTATGATCGCCTCACCTCTTGCCCGAAAAGCAACGTACCCGTCCAGCCTACGCATCTGGTGAAGGCCTCATCCCGTGACAGCGCGCTTCTCCCACGCCGCCGCCCTAACCGCCTGCCCCTGCCACTACTGCAAACATTAACGTTGCCGAGTGTTTTAACTTTACCGAGTGCAATTTATCGGGGCACTCGGCAAAGTAATATTTTGCCGTGTGCGACACACGGCAAAATAATGCACACGGCAAAGACTAGTTTGCCGAGTGCATTGCACACGGCAAAATATTGCACTCGGCAAAATGAAAACTTTGCCGAGTGCAGTGGCCTGGCACTCGGCAAAGTTTCTGGCAGCGTCAACGGCGTCCCGTCGCCGTGAAACTTTGCCGAGTGCCAAGCCATTGCACTCGGCAAAGTTTGACTTTATTTTTTAAAAAAGAAAACTTTGCCGATTGCGGTGGCTTGGCACTCGGCAAAGTTTTCTTTTTTTAAAAAAAATAAACTTTGCCGAGTGCAATGCCATTGCACTCGGTAAAGTTTTATTATTTTTTAAAAAAAACTTTGCCGTGTGCTGGCTTGGCACTCGGCAAAGTTAATTTTAAAACTGGAAACAATTTTGTCGAGTGCAATATTTTGCCGTGTGCCTAGCCATTGCACTTGGCAAAGTTAATATTAAAATCTGGGAAAAAAATTCGCCGAGTGCCAACACTCGGCAAACAATCTTTGCTAAGTGCCCGCCTAAAGCACTCGGCAAAATATTTTTTATTTATTTGGATTTTCGGCCCAATTTTTTTCTGTAGCCTTGCTACAGTATTTGAAACTCTAATATAAAGTTTGGCGTAATTTTGACTTTTTTGTTATATTTAGTAAATTAATTTTATTTCTGTGAATTTCTCCACGCATTTCTAATTTGAACTGTAGGTACATGAAATAATGGAATTGGGCCATCCAAAAAATGTTAGTCATGATGCTTAGCGTATGTTGACGCCGTATCCAGGAGGTCACATGAATTCTCGGGCATCTCCTTGACGTAACTTGCCGAGCTACTTGGTGGGAAAGTGATTTTAAATTATAGAAAAGTCAAACGAAGTCCAAAAATCACGAAACTTGGAGACGCGTCGTGTTATCATATGTAGAGGCTGTGATAAAAATTTGAGAACATTCCGAGCAAATTACGGCGTCGGATGTCAGAAACCCAGACATCTCCACAGCATCTCACTTGTGATCACATGAGATGTCTGGTGTTTTGGCATCCGATGTCGTAACTTGCTCAAAACTTTTTCAAATTTTTATCGCAGCCTCTACATGCGATAACACGATGTGTCACCAAGTTTCGTGATTTTTGGACTTCGTTTGACTTTTTTTATAATTTAAAATCACTTTCCCACCAAGTAACTCGTCATGTTACGTCAAGGAGATGGTCGAGATTTCATGTGATCTTCTGAATACGGCTTCAAGATATAGTAAACATCAGGAATATCATATTTTGAATCACTAAATTTCATTATTCTATGCACCTCCAGTTCAAATTTGAATTATCCAAAAAAAATCAACTAAACAAAATAAATGAATTAAATATGGCAAAAAAGTCAAAAATTGGCCAAATTTGAACATGTAGTCGTAAATACTATACTACGGCTACACAAAAAAAATGAGGGCAAAAAAACAAAAAACAAAAAATATTTTGCCGAGTGCCACGCTCGGCACTTGGCAAATTGTGTCTTTGCCGAGTTCCGGGCCCAAGTGGCACTCGGCAAAGATTGTAAAAAAAAATTCCTAACTAAATGGCCCAGCAGGCCCGTTATCCTAACCCTACCCACACACACAGTCCCACACACCCCGTGCCTGCTCCCCTCCTCCCCGCAGCCGCGCCAACCCGCCGCCGCCGCCGCCTCGCGCCGCGCCGGTGAGCCCGGCCCCTCCGAGCCCCGCCCCCGGCTAGCCCCTCCCCGCGGCGAGCCCCGACCGGCCCAGGCGAGGCCCGTCCCTGCGCCCATCCCAGCGAGCGCAGGTGAGCACATCGGCGCCGCAGTGGGTGTGACGCCACCCTGCTCGGCGCGCAGCTGCCATGGCTGGCGACCTCTCCCCCTCGCAGCTGCGCCTCCTCCACCTCCACTGCGCGGTGACAAATCCCCACCTTCCCGGTGAGGCGGCGACAGCGTCCGGCCCTCCACCTCTTCGTGCATATCTGCGACCCCAAGGGCGCGGTGGCACGGCCAACCGGCAGGCACTGCGGCACCTGGCTGCGTGGAGAAAATTGCTATAATGGGACACCAAAGAAGTGGCTTCGCTAAAATAGGAATCCTAACATTTGCTTCTCTAAAATGACACTCCAAACATTAACACTTTGTTTCTCATGACATTTTGACACTTTTAATAATATTTGTGTCTTGAAATACATGTATTTTCCTTGAATGACAGTATTGCCCTTCTCTTCCCGCAGATCCTTCCTGTACGAGAGACGCCCCTTCCCTCCCACGCCGGCTTGTCTTCTCCATGGATGGAAAGAGCCTCCGCCGATGGAGTCCATGGAGGGCCGGGGGCCATGGACGACGAATTAGCTGCACCTGGTGCCCTAGAGATGGCCACGCTCCAGCCTGCCATGGCAGCTGCGGCCAGCCACGGTCGGCCAGCCACCCAAGGCAGCCACGGCAGGCCTGCCAGGAGCCACGGCCAGCCAGCAGCGAGCCAGGCAGCCAAGGCCATGCGAGGGCGGTGGCCAACCAGGAGCTATTAGCGACTTTTTTTTTGGTAAACGAGGCAACCAGAGCTGGCGACGTTTTTCCCGTAACAAACCATCACGTTGAAGACAGAAGAGTAAAAGGGTAACTTTTAGATCAAATACATGTATTTAGATAATAAAAGAGATTAAAAGAATCCAAATGTCATATAAAACAAGAAGCAAACGTTTGGAGTGTCATTTTAGAGAAACAAATGTTAGGATTCCTATTTTAGCGAAACCGCTTCTTTGGAGTCCCATTATAGCAATTTTCTCGGCTGCGTGTGGCTTCCCATCGCCAACTCCCGCAGCACATCCCCACGACCTCCGCCGCCGGCATACCCGATGTAACAACCCGGAAAATTCACCAAACACAAAATTCCCAACTACAAAATTTTTTCTTAAAAACCTATGTGATGTTGAGTGTCTTGTAGTTGAAACACCTAAAGCCTGCCAAAGTAAACCAACTAGATGCATTTGTACTTAACTATTGCCATCACTTAAGTTAAGTTCTACTTTTATGCACTCGTGTTAAGTTCTTAACATATGTGTGATTTGGATTTTATTGCTTCTTTTGTATTGATTAAATAAATCAACTACACACATACTTATTTATGTGACAAATAAATATGCAATATCGTTAAGGGAATAATACCCTAACCTAGCCTATGACCTTTGTGTCCACCTTGCAACATTGCACAAGTATCATGGCACAAATATACACAAACATATGTATAAAAATCAAAACAGAAAAAGAGAAAGGAAAAGAATAAACATGAAATGGCAAACAACCATTTTGGCCCAACCACTCTAGACAGCCCAACCGGCCCTCTAGTCTCTCTCTCCTTTCTCTTTTCTTTTTCAGCTGAGACGGCCCATCTCGGCCTACCAGCCCACGCTCCCATCCGGCCTGGTCCTCCTTTTCTTCCCCTGACGCGAAGAAAGCCATCCGGCCCAGCCGGCCCACGACGCCAGCCAGCCCAGCTTGGCCACGATGAGCCCTCCCCCGCGTGAAGACAGAAGCAGCCACCGTGAGCCACTGACTGCCTGTCCCCACCTGTCATATGCTTCCTCCGGGTCCCTCGCGTGACGCCGAGTTGTCAGAGCTTGTCGTCCCGCGTAGCCGCTACGCTTCCTTCTCCGCCGTATGATCTGCGCCGACGCCCTGGATTCTACCACCTGGCCCGACAGGAACTGGGAGCAACACGCCCACGGCGTGGGCGTGGGCGTCGGCGCAGATCATACGTTAAGGGAATAATACCCTAACCTAGCCTATGACCTTTGTGTCCACCTTGCAACATTGCACAAGTATCATGGCACAAATATACACAAACATATGTATAAAAATCAAAACAGAAAAAGAGAAAGGAAAAGAATAAACATGAAATGGCAAACAACCATTTTGGCCCAACCACTCTAGACAGCCCAACCGGCCCTCTAGTCTCTCTCTCCTTTCTCTTTTCTTTTTCAGCCGAGACGGCCCATCTCGGCCTACCCCACGCTCCCATCCGGCCGGTCCTCCTTTTCTTCCCCGACGCGAAGAAAGCCATCCGGCCCGGCCGGCCACGACGCCCGGCCGGCCCGGCCTTGGCCACGATGAGCCCCCGCGTGAAGACGAAGCAGCCACCGTGAGCCACCGACCGCCTGTCCCCACTGTCATATGCTTCCCTCCGGTCCCCCTCGCGTGACGCCGAGTTGTCGAGCTTGTCGTCCCGCGTAGCCGCTACGCTTCCTTCTCCGCCGTATGATCTCGCGCCGACGCCCGGATTCTACCACCCGGCCCGACAGAACCGGGAGCAACACGCCCACGGCGTGGGCATCTCCTCGCGCGCGCGCCCGCGCGCCGCACATGCCGATGCCGCGTTCCCGTCCCCTCGCTCTTCCTTGGCCGCGAAGGCAATTGCCGTTCCTCACCGGCGCGGCGGGACCCCAACCGCGGGACGAAAGCGACGGCCCGAGCCTTCCTCGACCGCGTGATCAAGCCGTGCTCCATCACGCCGTCCGCCGTGCGCCCATGTCCACCGCTCGCCTATAAGAGCCCGGCGCCGGAAGCCCGGAACCCTAGTCAATTCCCTCGCGCCGCCGCCGCTCCTTGACCACCCACCGGCCACACAACGAGAGCAAGAAAGAGGAGGAGGAGAGGGGAAAGAAAAGGAGAAGAAGGAGGCGGGGAAAGAAAGGGGAAGAAGCCGCCATCGGAGAGGAAGGCCACCTCGCCGGAGTTGGAGAAGACGGAGCCGAGCCGTGAGACGACGCAGTCCCTGCTCTGCTCTGCGTCCCGCTGCACCGCGTCGATGATCGTCACCGCATCACGCCCTTGCTCGCCTACATGACTCGGTGAGCTGCCGCGGCCTCTCCCCTGTTTTCCGATCCCGTCGACGAGGACCCGCCATGGACGCCGTCGTGCCTCGCACTGGGAGCGACGCTGCGTCGGAGCCTATCCGCTCCAGGACACGCACGCACACACACTCATGTGACCTACCCTGGCCAAACGGATCCCGGCGTCGGGGGACGCCGGATCGGACAGAACCACCTTGAGCTCTCGCCATGGCCAAGCCATGTCGTGGCGAGGCACCACCCTGACTACTCGATGGTCTCTGGATCCCCATAGATTATATATCCTTGCCCATGACGCCGAGATGCACACCGTGCGCCCGCTAAACCTAGAAAATGACCACGGGAGCCCCTCGTACCACCGGCCATGCCCATGTCGACGCGCTCTGGAGCGCCACCGCGTCGCGGAGACCCTCAGCTGCTCCGACCGCCTCACCGGGTGCAGATGCGCCGTCGAGCCTGACTATGGACTTCGGCACGTCACCGTGAAGCCAAACAGATGGATGGAAAGGAGACCGCCAGAGCCTTGCCGAGCGGCAGCGCGAACCACCGCCTTCACCGGATGCCCGCCATGGCCATTGAGTCGCGCGAGCTCCGCCGAAGCCGCTGGGCCGCCGTCGACACGCTGATGAGTTGCCTTGACGCCCCGCATCAAGCCGTGGAGAAGATGGAACCGTGAGTGCTCCCTTAACGACTTGCCATCGTGCGTCGCCATGTCACCGCCGGAGATCCGTGGAACGCCGCCATTGAAATTGGTCGCCTCCGTCGAGCCGGTTAGCCTCCCCGAAAACTCCAATTGACCCTCGCAACGCCAATTGAACGAAGAACGGCCGTGACCCTTGCCCCGCGCGCCGCTCGCCATCGCGGCCACGCCACCGTTGCTGCGGCTGGGAGTAGCTAGTGCCTCGCCGTGGATCTCTGTAGTCTTGAGCCACTTTTCCAAACTCGCCAAACCATGGCGGAGCCGGTGCGCTCGTCGGCATGGCCTGAGTATCACCACGGCGCCCGGGCACGCCGCTATGCCGGCGCCGGCCGTGCCATGGCAAGAACCAGAGCAAGGGAAGAAGATGGAGATGAGGATGGAGTCAAGAGCAGAGAAGATAGACTCGGTCCATATGGACCAAGAGACTGCTAGCGGGTCCCATTCGGCTGTCCGTCGTGGATCGTTGCCTTGAGCCGCAGCACCGAAGCCCCAACTCCGTGAACCGGACCATGTGAACCGCGAGGAAGCAATAGCCGCATGGGCATGGACCATCATGGACCGCACTGCAGTTCATAGACCAACAGTGGGTGGTCCACCGTGAGCCATCCCGAGTAGATGAACTCGTAGACCAGACCCAGAAGGAGCCCGATGCATACCCGGATGCCGACGTGGCACAATAGGAGCATGCCACGTGGCGGGCCGAGCCCGGCCCTTACTCGGCCCATAACCGGCCCTGACTCGGCCCTACCAGACCCATTTTTGGCCCACATTGTTGACCGCGGTCAACGCTGACGTCACGCTGACGTCATCAGCCACGTCAGCTACACATGGACCAATAATGACTCGACACGTGGCACGTTGTGGTGTTGACACGTGTCAGCCCCTGGATAATTCAACCCTTTTCTTTTTCAGAATATGAATTAAACTTCAGAAATTCATAACTAATTCATACGAGCTCCAAAAATGATGATCTTTATATCGAAATTCATCTAAAATCAAGCTTTATCTCATGAGCCTATGTTTGAGTGCATTTGGATCTTTTTGATATTCATTTGGTTCTTTGTGGATTCTATAGGAGTCACTAACGCGACTATTATGTCTCGATTACAGAGTCGACTTAGGAGGAGGAACCCCGCCGATCGACTACATCGACGGAGGAGGACTTGTACGACTACGGTTGGATTTGTACCACTACTACCTCGACATCGCAGTGTCATGGCAAAGCACCTTCTTTTAGAGAATCCTATTAGACATTGCATTATTTATAGAATTGCTAGCGCTTTATATTTATTCCTTTGCTAGTATATGATGCATGCTATTGCCGAGCCATTTATATCCCTTGATTGAAAACCCTTCACCATGTTACCCGGCTTTGCGCTCGCACTTATATTATTATTGCCACCTTTCGCTTGCTTGCACTTTATATCACCATACTTATTACTCCACTTCGCATTGGATCTCGTGATGTGATGCGGGTGGTGAACCCCGGGAATGGTTTTGGCTTGGGATGCCAGCCTTGGTGGACTTGGTGAGATTTCGGGTGGTTCCGCGAGTGTGACTTGGGTGCGTGGAGGGTGAGGGTTGAGTCGACCGAGCCGGGATATACGACGAGCTTATGGAGCGAGTCTTGCCCGGGATGGACTGGACATTCCTGTGCGGATACCGTGGCGGGTATACTTGTGGTTGGGGAAACCCCTGAGTGTGGGCTTGTCGTGGGCCGCTCAGGGAGAAGGTGCTGTGGTGGCACGTGGTGCCAGGATGGCACCCGAACGGTAACCCTGTTGGAGACATCCCGGCTTGGTCATCCCTAAGGACTTACTAGTACTCAGTTTCTTCAGGACTCCTTTACAGACCACAAGCTCCTTGTGATGGGGAGACGGCTGGACTACTTGGTAGCACGGTGCCACTACTACTAGGCGAGAAGTGTTAGGGAGGTACGGGCATGCGATGGACCCACACCCTTCAGAGACGTATGAACGCGTAACCCGGCACGGTTCATGACTTCACAGTTTCAGCACCCAGAAGTACTTGGGGCGTTCCAGAGCTGAGAGGTAGGGTGGCATCGTACTATTAAAGCAAGCAGCCGGAATCAGCCTAGACAGGGCCCCGTCGAAGATGGCTATCTTGTGGTGTGTGAAACCTCTGCGAGTGTTCTTGGTTGATCGATCGATACATATGCGACTTGTCGGCTATGGACCTGTCCTGTGTTCTGCTTCACTAGATAGGAGAGGAGTGTTCTACCTTCCCCGAGCATTCCGGTCGTGAGCCTAGATGGGGGCTGCGGGCCGCTGAGACAGACCGAGAGGGAGTTGGTCTGCCGACATGAGTGTGAGATGTGGTGATGGAGGTGAGACGATGGATTTGGGATGGATGAGATGATGGATGGATGGATGTGTGTGGGAATGGGAATGTGTTAAACTTGACCATATTATTATATTTACTGTTATTTACTGCTACTTCGCATGCGCTAGGATGCAACCCACAGCCAAATTATAGGATCGCCAGATCCCTTTATTTTCTCTTTTCCACTAAAGCTCATTCGGTGCTGACCATGGCCTGTATACATCTGGCGGTGTGCAGATTTTCCTGCTTCTCAGTGATATCAAAAGGATTAGAAGGTCTCGTGCCTATGCTCAAGTTGGAGTTTGAAGCTGCTTCCGCGTTACTTCCGCCTTCTCAAGCTGTTCTGGATGTTAGATATACTTTGTACCCGCCTTGTGGCGTTGTAATTATTAATGTAAACCCCTCTATTTGTACTCTTTAGATTTATAGTCCGATGTATGGAATTGATTATCGACTGATGTATATCATTCTGTGAGATTTCCCCTTCGTGGAAAATTGAGGATGTTTCAGTTGGTATCAGCTCCTTGCTTGACCCTAGGACGAGACCCTCATGTTTGGACGATAGAGTAGGTTGAACCAGCCCTTCTTTCGGTTATATTACCGACCTTGCACCATTTTGTGCATTGCTTACCTCTTGAAATGGACTTGCTGACCCTATTTCTTGGACCCAAGTGGAGATGATGACCTTGAAGAGCATGTTTTCTACCTCGAGTACAACGATGGATGTGTCCAAGTTCTGCAAGAAGCGCTTCAACAATCAGGAGTCCCTGAAGATAAGTAACAATAGACGTGCCGCAAATAGGTAGTGCCTAGAGGAGCCGAAGTCCGGGTACATGGTGACTCGCAGATTCTCCCAAGTGAAGAAGTACCGCACATGCAGCTCTTTGAATTTTCAACACCAGATGCGTATGAACTCCTCAAGCATGGCCACCTGCTATCTATTACCCGTGCCCTCGATGCCTCCAATAGTGCCATAGGGTAATGGGATGAAGCCGAACACACCTAGACCCAAGTGTCTGATAGGAAAAATTTGAAGAAAGTTCTTTGACCCCACCTATCTAGTTTCGTAGACAAGATTCATCATGATAAGGGGGTAGGTAGAAGATAACAAAGATGAACCCTATTTGGCTACAAGTCATACCATGAGTAGAGTAGAATGTCTACCACCATGAACTACCTACGCGTAGTACGTTTCCTCGCGAATCTCTTGGTGTAGCTATCAAAGATATCGCCTTGTAATAAACCCTATGTAATGAGTGCTTGGTTCTTATCGCATTTTTATGGTTCTTTTATGCTTCTTTGTATGAGTGTAGGATAGATTTAAATGTTTTAAATTGTTTAAATCACCTAATTATTACACAAAGTTGACAATAAATCATGACACTCGCACATGAACCTCGATTTATGACCCCCCCAACGGGATATCAACCCACATTCTACCTACTAAAACCGCTGCACAACCCCTCCTAGAATCGCCATGGACTATAATCATGCTAGTCACATGCCACCCATAGGACTCAACCCTTGGAAGAAATAGTACTCTACTACCCAATGGAGCCCCTACTAGAGGAACCTCAATTGACGACATCCACCATTAATCCTTGAGCTGCATGATCTACTTAAGAACCTTGGACACCCTGTACAAAATTTGGATCGAGTTACCAAGTAAAGCAAAGACGACAAATCCTTTTGCAACATCTTCTGAAGCATCTACACCGACTAAAAGCAAGGATATCAATTATGCTTATCAGAATAGCGCAGCGGAAGCGTGGTGGACCCATAACCCACTAGACTCTGGATCGAAATCAGGAGCCTAAAGCACACCTCCTAA
Organism: Themeda triandra; assembly: GCA_018135685.1. Taxonomy (NCBI): domain Eukaryota; kingdom Viridiplantae; phylum Streptophyta; class Magnoliopsida; order Poales; family Poaceae; genus Themeda; species Themeda triandra. Next base: position 14,435 of record JAENPR010002630.1, read on the forward strand.
ACTAGTAGAGCCTGATCTAGTCTAACTGATCTATGATCCTTCCATACATCAACCATACTCCCAACCAGTGCAACTACCGAAGTATTGTCGAAGTGTCTCTTTTTAAAATCCTAAGATCCACCTGGAGTAACTCCAACAATCTACTTGGAACAAGTAGTCAGATGACAATTAGACTTCACTTTTCCATGCACGTAGTACTACACACCTTAAATCTCGGGGACGAGATTCTGATAAGGGGGTAGGACTATAACAACCCGGAAAATTCACCAAACACAAAATTCCCAACTACAAAATTTTTTCTTAAAAACCTATGTGATGTTGAGTGTCTTGTAGTTGAAACACCTAAAGCTCCGCCAAAGTAAACCAACTAGATGCATTTGCACTTAACTATTGCCATCACTTAAGTTAAGTTCTACTTTTATGCACTCGTGTTAAGTTCTTAACATATGTGTGATTTGGATTTTATTGCTTCTTTTGTATTGATTAAATAAATCAACTACACACATACTTATTTATGTGACAAATAAATATGCAATATCGTTAAGGGAATAATACCCTAACCTAGCCTATGACCTTTGTGTCCACCTTGCAACATTGCACAAGTATCATGGCACAAATATACACAAACATATGTATAAAAATCAAAACAAAAAGAGAAAGGAAAAGAATAAATCCCAAATGGCAAACAGCCATTTTGGCCCAACCTCTCTAGACAACCCAACCGGCCCTCTAGTCTCTCTCTCCTTTCTCTTTTCTTTTTTCAGCCGAGACGGCCCATCTCGGCCTACCCCCACGCTCCCATCCGGCCTGGTCCTCCTTTTCTTCCCCGACGCGAAGAAAGCCATCCGGCCCGGCCGGCCACGACGCCGGCCCGGCCCGGCTTGGCCACGATGAGCCCTCCCCGTGTGAAGACGAAGCGCCACCGTGAGCCACCGACCGCCCGTCCCCACTGTCATATGCTTCCTCCGGGGTCCCCCTCGCGTGACGCCGAGTTGTCGAGCTTGTCGTCCCACGTAGCCGCTACGCTTCCTTCTCCGCCGTATGATCCGCGCCGACGCCCGGATTTTACCACCCGGCCCGACAGAACCGGGAGCAACACGCCCACGGCGTGGGCATCTCTCGCGCGCGCCGCGCCGCCGCACATGCCGATGCCGCGTTCCGGTCCCGCTCTTCCTTGGCCGCGAAGGCAATTGCCGTTCCTCACCGACGCCCGGGACCCCAACCGCAGGGGAAAGCGACGGCCCGAGCCTTCCTCGACCGCGTGATCAAGCCGTGCTCCAACACGCCGTCCGCCGTGCGCCCATGTCCACCGCTCGCCTATAAGAGCCCGGTGCCGGAAGCCCCAGAACCCTAGTCAATTCCCTCGCGCCGCCGCCGCTCCTTGACCACCCACCGGCCACACACCGAGGGCAAGAAAGAGAAGGAGGAGAGGGGAAAGAAAAGGAGAAGAAGGAGGCGGGGAAAGAAAGGGGAAGAAGCCGCCATCGGAGAGGAAGGCCACCTCGCCGGAGTTGGAGAAGACGGAGCCGAGCCGTGAGACGACGCCGTCCCTGCTCTGCTCTGCGTCCCGCTGCACCGCGTCGACGATCGTCACCGCATCACGCCCTTGCTCGCCTACATGACTCGGTGAGCTGCCGCGGCCTCCCCTCGTTTTCCGATCCCGTCGACGAGGACCCGCCATGGACGCCGTCGTGCCTCGCACCGGAGCGACGGGCGCGTCGGAGCCTATCCGCTCCAGACACGCACGCACACACACTCACGTGACCTACCACCGCCAAACGGATCCCGGCGTCGGGGACGCCGGATCGGGAGAACCACCTTGAGCTCTCGCCATGGCCAAGCCATGTCGTGGCGAGGCACCACCCGACTACTCGATGGTCTCCGGATCCCCATAGATTATATATCCTTGCCCATGACGCCGAGATGCACACCGTGCGCTCGCTAAACCTAGAAAATGACCACGGAGCCCCTCATACCACCGGCCATGCCCATGTCGACGCGCGCCGGAGCGCCACCGTCGCGGAGACCCTCGGCTGCTCCGACCGCCTCACCGGGTGCAGATGCGCCGTCGAGCCTGACTATGGACTTCGGCACGTCACTGTGAAGCCAAACAGATGGATGGAAAGGAGACCGCCAGAGCCTTGCCGAGCGGCATCGCGAACCACCGCCTTCACCGGATGCCCGCCATGGCCATTGAGTCGCGCGAGCTCCGCCGAAGCCGCTGGGCCGCCGTCGACACGCTGATGAGTTGCCTTGATGCCCCGCATCAAGCCGTGGACCAAGAGACTGCTAGCGGGTCCCATTCCAGCCTGTCCGTCGTGGATCGTTGCCTTGAGCCGCAGCACCCTGAAGCCCCAACTCCGTGAACCTGGACCATGTGAACCGCGAGGAAGCAATAGCCGCATGGGCATGGACCATCATGGACCGCACTGCAGTTCATAGACCAACAGTGGGTGGTCCACCGTGAGCCATCCCGAGTAGATGAACTCGTAGACCAGACCCAGAAGGAGCCCGATGCATACCCGGATGCCGACGTGGCACAATAGGAGCACGCCACGTGGCGGCCCTGACTCGGCCCTTACTCGGCCCATAACCGGCCCTGACTCGGCCCTACCAGACCCATTTTTGGCCCACATTGTTGACCGCGGTCAACGCTGACGTCACGCTGACGTCATCAGCCACGTCAGCTACACATGGACCAATAATGACTCGACACGTGGCACGCTGTGGTGTTGACACGTGTCAGCCCCTGGATAATTCAACCCTTTTCTTTTTCAGAATATGAATTAAACTTCAGAAATTCATAACTAATTCATACGAGCTCCAAAAATGATGATCTTTATATCGAAATTCATCTAAAATCAAGCTTTATCTCATGAGCCTATGTTTGAGTGCATTTGGATCTTTTTGATATTCATTTGGTTCTTTGTGGATTCTATAGGAGTTGCTAACGCGACTATTATGTCTCGATTACAGAGTCGACTTAGGAGGAGGAACCCCGCTGATCGACTACATCTGACGGAGGAGGACTTGTACGACTACGGTTGGATTTGTACCACTACTACCTCGACATCGCAGGTGTCATGGCAGCACCTTCTTTTAGAGAATCCTATTAGACATTGCATTATTTATAGAATTGCTAGCGCTTTATATTTATTCCTTTGCTAGTATATGATGCATGCTATTGCCTGAGCCATTTATATCCCTTGATTGAAAACCCTTCACCATGTTACCCAGCTTTGCGCTCACACTTATATTATTATTGCCACCTTTCTCGCTTGCTTGCACTTTATATCACCATACTTATTACTCCACTTCGCATTGGATCCGTGATGTGATGCGGGTGGTGAACCCCTCGGGAATGGTTTTGGCTTGGGATGCCGGCCTTGGTGGACTTGGTGAGATTCGGTGGTTACGCGAGTGTGACTTGGGTGCGTGGAGGGTGAGGGTTGAGTCAACTGAGCCGGGATATACGACGAGCTTATGGAGCGAGTCTTGCCCTGGGATGGACTGGACATTCCTGTGCGGATACCTGTGGCGGGTATACTTGTGGTTGGGGAAACCCCTGAGTGTGGGCTTGTCGTGGGTGAAAGTCCCTAGTTTGGTTTTGGCTAATTGATGAAACCTAGGACTAACCTTGTTTATCTAAGTGGTTGATTTAGAGAAAGGTTGTCCTCATGATGAGCATATTGAATATGAAGCGTGACACGCGTCATGTGATCAAAGATGAAGATCAAGACGATGCTTGGCTCCATGGACCGGTGTTGAAGGTGAAGGGCTAGTTGAGGCTTGGAGTGAAGGACCATGCGATGGTGAAGCTCGGGCAAGACTAGGCGCCGATGGACCGATGCACGGTGAAGGGCAAGTGAAGTCAAGATCGATGGATCGAGACGGTCACATGATGGTGTGAAGCGTTCATATCATTTGGAGGAACAAAATGGGCTCAAGGCAAAGGTATAACCTATAGGGCCATTTTGTTTTACACTCAAGACACCATAGAGGGTGTGAGTGGTTTAGGATCGATAGCCGCACTATTAAGAGGGGAAGTCTTATCGGCTATTCGACGCATGGGTGCCACTAGGTGAATTCATGAAGTGCATTGCAAGTAGGGCCTAGTGAGCTAACCTAACCTTTGGGAAATGGTTGTGAAAAGCTAACACGCAAGCACATGGAGATGTACACTTGGTGGTGTTGGCACATTTACAAAGGTGGCGTTTGGGCGCGCTGTGGTTTGCAGGGTAGAGATGGGTTTGGGTCCCTCTCTTCCTCCCGCCGAGCTGTGAAGCGGGATTCGGCGCTTTCAAGAAAAATGGATGCATATTTTCTATTGCGCCGGATGCAAAATTTGGTTGAAATCATGCTATCTCTGATGATCAAGTTGGTATACTTGTTGGATAGCATGTTGGAGAAGTTGGTGTCACGGCACGGCGACGAAAAGACGGAGGCTGCGCGGCGAGGCGCGGACGCTGGCGGACGCGTCCGGCGGGCGGCGGACGCCGACTTTAAAGTTTCGGTATTCGGCCTTTGGTCGGGCGTCGCGCCGGACGCGGGCGGACGCGCGCCGGACGCGGCGTGGTTCCCCGGTGTAGCGTCCGGCGCTCGGTGGAAGACGGCGTGGTGCCGGTGGCTTGGCTCAAGGCGGCGGACGCGGGTGCGCGTCCGGCGCACGCCGGACTCGGAACGAAAGTTCCGAGCACGGCATTGCGAGCGGATGTGGGCGCCGACGCGGGGTGACGACGCCGGGACGCGGCGCCGGACGCCGACGTGGCGGCACGCGGTTGGCCGCGGCACCAACGGTCGGCTCGGGCCGCGCGCAAGGAAGAAGCGCCGGACGCGTCCGGCGGTTTGCGGCAGACACGTCCGGCGCGTACTGCTCGGCCTCCCAAAGGGGTAACGGTCACATTTGTTTGAGGGGTTATAAATAGAAGGTGGCCGGCCCTTGGGGAGGTCTCTTGGCCATTTCTCATCCCTTGTGCATTCTTTGAGCTAAGAGACTCTCTCCCACTCATCTCCCTTGCTTGGTTGTTCATCCTAAGAGAGATTGAGTGAATCACCTAGTGCATTGCATTGCTTGAGGGCATCTAGTGGCACTTGTGGGTGGTTTAGCCGGTGGATTTCTTGTTACTCTTGGAGAGTACCGCTCCTAGCCGGCTTGGAGGAAGTTGGAGGCGTTGGCAAGAGAAGGTGTTTGTTCTTGGCCACCTCCGGTTGTTTGTGAGAGGTTTGAGCTCACCTCGTGGGGATCACGAAGAGCATCCTAGTGGATTGCGCGTGTCGTTGAGTACCTCGCTTGAGAGTGGTGTCTTGCGGTGCCTTGCGGGGCGAGCCTTGAGGGCTAGTGACTTGAGGGTCACACCGAAGAACCATCTAGGTGTTGGTCGACACAACCGGTGACTAGCTTGGCGGTGCCCAAGTGAACACCGGTGAACAAAAACAATTGTGTTCATCTTTGTTCCCGGTGATTGGTCTCCGATTGTGTGTTGCCGATTGATTGATTGTTCATCTCTTGGTGATTGACAACCTCGACTCTACGCGTTGGTATAACAAGCTCCTATCCTCTCTTGTATTACTTCGTTTACATTCTTGCAAAGTAGAATTGCTTGTGTGGTCAGTCGGGAACCACTTCTTGTGTAGACTATATCCCGTGGGTAGAATTGCTTGTGTGGTCGGTCGAGAACCACTTCTTGTGTAGACTAAATCCCGTGGGTAGAACTCTTGATCACTAGTGGTAGCTATTGTGTGTGCTAGTGATCACCTACTAGAATTGTTTGGATAGGAGGCTTGCAACATCTAGTAGGCTAAGCAAAACTTGCTTTCCACCGTTTGTGTATCTAACGAAGTTTGCTTAGTGAGTTTGTAGAATTTTTTATAGGCTATTCACCCCCCCTCTAGCCATCTAGGACCTTACAAGTGGTATCGAAGCCGAGGTCACCGTTTTTGTGCAAGGCTTAACATCCTACGGTGTTAAGATGGCTCAAATTGTGTTCAACCATGTTGGGGCAAACCGCCTATGTTTGATGGAGTTAGCTCATTTGACCATTGGAAGAGAAAGATGATCATGTATCTTGGTTCGATACAAGAGAGTGTTGCAAGTTACATTGCATGACTATGCCATACTTGATAATGATCATCTCACCGATGAAGACAAAGCCAACATCACATGCAATAGAATGGCTCTCAACACCCTATACAATGGCATTGATACAAAGGTGTTTGAGGGAATCAAGGATTTAGAGCTTGCAAGTGAAGTGTGGACTAGGTTGGGTGAGACCTATGAGGGCACTAAGGTTGTGAAGAGTGCCAAGTTATATGGACTCAAGAGTGAGTTTGAGAACTTCAAGAAGAAGGAGGATGAAACAATCATTGAAATGTTTCATCGTCTACAAGTGATTGTGAATGATCTCAAGAGCTTGGGGCACAAGACAAAAGATGAAGACTTTTGTCACAAGTTCTTGATTTGCTTGCCGAAGAGTTTCAAGATGTTGAAGCTAATGCTACAAAGAGATGGGCTTGAAAATAAGAAGCCAAATGATTTACTTGGTGAAGTCTTGACATATGACAAATTTGATCAAGATGATGAGAAGGTGGAAGAGGAGAAGAAGAAGAAGACCGTGGCATTCCAAGCCACATCCTCCAAGGGCAAAGCACCAATCTTTGAAGAAGAAGAAACCAATGAGGAAGATGGTGACTTTGAGATTGATGATGAGGCACTAGCTCTTGTGGTGAAGAAGATGGGACACATGTTCATCAAGAGAAGAGGCTTCAAGAGAAACAACTTCAAGAAGCAAGAGCAACCAAGAAAGTGCTTCAATTGTGATAGCACCGAGCATCTACAAGCCGAATGTCCATATGAGAAGAAGAAGAACTACAACAAGGACAAGTTTGAGAAGAAGAAGCATGAAGCCAAGATGACACTCAAGAAGGGCAAGAATGGTGCATTTGTGGTCACTTGGGAGAGTGACAATGATGATAAAGATGAAGATACATGCAACAAGGCTATGGCTTCCATCGCCATCAACAAGAAGACTTCATTATTTTCTTCATCACCATCATGCTTCATGGCCAAAGAAACCAAGTTACAATATGATGATAGTGATGATGATAGTGAGATGGAATATGCTCACGATGTTGATAATGTTGATGATAATGATGAACCTTCCAAGGATCAATTATATGACTTGATGCAAGAAACTAGAGATATAGCTATTGCCAAGGAAAAGGAGTGCAAGAAGCTTTCAATGAAAGTAGCAATACTTGAGAAAGCCCTAGGTGAGCTTATGACCACTCATGAGTGTCTAGTGGAAGACCATGAGAAACTTGGTAATGCTCATTCTAAGCTTGAAAAGTGTAACATCCCAAAAATCCGAGTTACAAAATTTTTTGCCAAAAACCTATGAGTGATGCTGTGCCATGTAGTTGCAACCCAAAAACCCCACCTAGATTAAACCGGAGTTGCATTAGTATTTTACTTTCATCATGCATTTTAATTCAAGTTGTGATTTGGAGTTTATTTGGTTCTTTTGTATTGTTTGATTAAATCAATCCATGAAAACATTATACATATGTTATGGGAAATAATATCCCAACTAAGCCTATGACTACCTATGTCCTCCATGGAAATTCTACACAAGTAGCAAGGTATGAAAATACAAGTCCAAACACCAAAGAAAAGAAAACAGAAAAAGAAAACAGAAAGGAAAAGGAAGGAAAATGGCAAAGCCATTTTCGGCCCGTGGCCACCCAACCGGCCCACGCGGCCTATCCCTTTCTCTGCGCCGCCGGCCCATTTCTCTTTCCCCTCTCACTCAACCTGAGCCGGCCTGCCTCTTCCTCTTCGCGCCGGCCCAGCCCAGCAGCGCGCGGCCCGCTCGACTACGGCGCAAGGCGACAGTCAGGGAGCCGCTGCCGCTGACGACTCGACCCCACGCGTGGCCCACCTGTCATAAGCTCCGTACGCGCCCCCTCTCTGCTTTCCCCTCCCGAGTTCCGCTTTTGACCGGGAGCCGCGGCGCGTCGCGACCACGCCACCGCCCCGCACCGTTCGATTGGCGCCCCCACAAGATCGACGCCGTGGAGCCGCGCCACCTGGGCCGACAGGACCTGGCAGAGGAGCGTCGCGCCGCGAGGATTTTGCTCTCGCGCGCCCACGGCCATTGCCGCGCACATGCGCTGTTCCCCACTGCGCCGCCTCGCTTCCTTGGCCCCCAAGGCGGACGCAAATGCGCCGTGACGCACGCCGAGCCCCACCGGAGCCCTAGGCCACCCCTCGACCGCTCGATCGCGCGATGGACGCGGATCGCCGTCCGCCGTGCCCTGCTCCGGCCGCCGCCTATAAGAACGAGGCCCCGGCGCTCTAGGGTTTCCCTCGACCCGCGCCGCCGCATTGCGGTTTCCACCAAAACCCCAGACCACTAGAACGGAGGAGAAGAGGAGGAAAGAAAGGAGAAGAAGAAGGCGGGGAGGGAAAGGACGCCGCCGCCGCCGCCGAGGAAGAAGAAGCCGTGCGCCGCCGCGGGGAGAAGGAGGGCGTCGCCGGGGAGCTGCCGTCGCCGTCCGCTTCGCCACGCCGTACCGCGAGCCGTGCCACGAACCGCAAGCGCCGCCCGTACCCCGACGTCCACTACCGCGCCGGTGAGCTCGCCGATTCCCCGTTTCCAACCTCGCCTTGCTACATGGCCATGGCGCCCCGAGCGCGCAGGCCGAGCTCCGCCCAGCTCTTGGACACACGCACGCACCAGCACGGACTAGCCCGGCCACCTGTGTGCGGCGCCACCACACGCCGCCGCCCCGACCTCCATGTCCGCCGCGCCGTGGCCATGCCAAGCCACGGTGCGCGCCACCGTTCCGGCCAACACCGGCCGCCTGGACACCTTGGACCCCGGGGGACCCGTCCGCCGCGCCGAGGCGCATCCCATGCGCACGTCGCGGGCCCGAGACACCCCCCGTGGAGCACCGCCGTACCTCGCCACCGAGGGAGCGTCCGCACGGGGCGCTCTGGGAGCGCCACCGTGGCGCGATTGCGCCGGCCGACTCCGGCCGCCTTGCTCGCCGAGGCAGTGCCGTTGAGCCGCGCCGCGGGCCACCGCACGCCGCGGTACCCTGGGTTGGTGAGGATGGAGCCTTAAGAGCTCTCGTGACGCCGCTTGCCGCGCGCCTCCATGGCCGCCGGCGCCGTCGCGTGCCACCGTGCGCCGCCGCGCGTTTCGGTCGCCGATGTCAAGCCAAGCTAGCGCCTTGGTGCGCCAATCAAAGTTCTGCGCCCCCAATTGAGCCCGGGAACGCGCCCTCGCCCACCGCCATGGCGTGCCGCCGCCGTCAAGCCGCCGCCGGAGTGGCGGGACCTTGCTCGTTCCCGCGGTCGCCTCCCTGGCACCTTGCCAAGCTCGCCGGAGCGTCGCGGAGCCGATGCGCTCGCCGCCGAGGCTCGAGGACCACCCCAGCGCTCGCCTGCGCCGCCATGCCGCCGCCGGCCACCCTTGGTCGTGCGCGCGCCCGAGCGAAGGGGATGGGGAGGAGAACGGAAGATCCGGCGCTGTGCTGATGGACTGAGTCCATGTGGACCGAGTCCCCTGCTGGTGGGTCCGCGTGCGCCTGTCCACCATGCGCCAAAAGAGGTAGACCAGCAGCACCCGGAAGGCCGCCGTGGACCTGGTTCTGGTGGACCGAGCCGCTGACAGCGGGTCCCTCTGGCGCCAGTCCACCATGAGCCGAACCGGTACACCAAGCCCGACCCGGATCCGATGGCGCGACGTGGCGCGCTGAGAGGCTGCCACGTGTTGGGCCCGGCCGGCCTGGGTCCGCCCACCGGCCCGTGTCGGCCCATTTTCGGCCCATCTCGCGGCCCATTTTTGGCCCATTGGGCCGTTGACTTGGTCAACGCTGACGTCAGCAGGTCCCGCGTGTCATGCTGACGTCAGCAGCCACATCAGCGCCACGTCAGCCTTGCTTGCCCAGTCAGCCGCCCCTCTGTGCGACACGTGGCGGGCCCCTGTGATGCCACGTGTCAGCCTGTTATTTAACCTTGTCTTAATCTTTTTCTAAAATCTATTTCAGCTTCAGAAATTCATAACTAATTGCTCGTAGCTCCGAAAAATACAATCAAGGTACCAAAATTCTCAGTAAATCGAGCACAATAATCTGAAATTATGTTTGAGTGCATTTGGTTCTTCCATATTTTATTTGCTTCTTTGTGAACTCTATAGGAGCCGACGCGACTATTAAATAACCGTTTTCCGAGCCGGACGAGGAGCGGGGAGTTTGACCGGGACGACTACGAGTACCGGGAGGACTTAGGCGACGACGACGGAGGTGCCACATCCCATCCACTTTCTTAGATCCCATTACGCATTGCAATACACTTTACTTTTCTCAAAAAAGTACATTTATATTCCCGTGATAGGTTGCATGGTAGTATTTATACTTGTTCGGCCCCGCGCTTGATTCGACTATCACCCCGCTACATTTGTTAGGCTAGACTTGCGCTTACTACCTTTTGCTCTCGTGTTACCTCTACTACGCTTTATATCTCGTGATGTGAGGCGTGGTGGACACGGAGATTATTTGGGGAATATTGTGGTTTGACCATGGAGAGCGTCTTTGCGTGAGTCTTGGGTGAGTGGTGAGGGTTGAGTCGGCTGAACAGGGATCACGACAAGCTTTGAGCGAGTCTTGCCGAGGGGATACGGCCTGGGTATCCCCGCTTTGTGAGTACCTGTGGCGGGTAACTGGTTTGGATTGAGGTGTCCTTGGTGTGAGCTCCTTGGGGTGGAGCCTTGGAAAGGGTGGTGCCGTGGCAGCACGGTAAAGATTAGCCCATACAGGGGAGATATCGCTGTTCGGCCAATACCTAAGGACTTGAGGGCTAGTAACCGGATCATTGGACGCCTTACTTTCCACTCGCTCTCCAATGGGAGGGGAGACGGTCTAACCATCTGGTAGGACGAATGCCATTACTGTTGGAAGTAAGCGGAATGTGTCGGGAGGTACGGGCCGAGTGCTCACACCCTCCTTAACCAACATAGTGACCCATTTGGCCTGGTACTATGTCTCACAGTCTCGGCGGCCGGGGCCGAGTGGCGGGATGGTGTTCGTTCTAGGCTTATGGCGATCGGTATCCGCCTAGATGATGATCAAGATCGATGATGGCTATCTTGTGGATTAGTGAAACCTCTGCAGAGTGTATGGTTGATCGATCGATACATATGCCGACTTGTCGGCTATGGACCAAGTCCCGTGTGATGCTTGCTGGACTAGGAGAGGAGTCTTCTATCTTTCTGGATGAGTGCGTGTGGTTGGGATTGATTCCGGCTGTGAACCCTGGGAGGTTGTGGGCCGCTGAGGCATGACGAGAGGGAGTCGTTCATGTCGACCACACGTGGCGTGGAAGGGGTGTGTGGTGTGAGGTGTGTGGTATGGTTGGGATGGAGGATGGATTTGGAAATGGATAAAATTTGACCAACTTTATATATTAAACTTGGTTACTATATGCATAGGAAACCCCGGCTTTATAGGTCCCCTTGTTATATCCCGTATTTACTTTTATTGCATCCAATTCCACAAATAAGCATAGGGTGGGAATGTGGCGGTACAATTCGCATCGATACTTTGGATAAACAGTGATGAGGACGAGTACGACTATGATGATGATAGCTATGAGGATTAGTGGGTGTCGTTCCTACGCTCAAGTGTTCGGAGATCGTGTTGATGCTTCCGCTCCTACCTTCACTGCTCCGGATGTTTACTTTTCGCTTGATTACGCCAATGTGGCGATGTAATAAATTATTGTAAACCCGTACTATTTTATTTTCCCGAGACGATGTATGGAATGATATCAGCCTGAACTATTGTAATATGATGGATTCTATCTGTCGTGTTACTCTCGAATCTGTGAAATTCCTATCGCGGAATTTGAGGATGTTTCAGTTGGTATCAGCTCCATGCTTGACCCTAGGACGAGACCCTTAGGATTGGACGACGAGTATAAGAGCCGACCTTCTTTCGGTTATATCACCGACCATTGCATCTCTTTTATGCATGGCTTATCTTTATATCGACTTGCTGACCAAAATTCCCTTGAAACCCGCAGATGACAAGCCTAGAAAACCCTCCGGTCGGGCCTTTACCACCCTACCCCACCCTCAAGCCGACCTACATGGGGAGGATGCCTGGTGGTTTCTCCCTAACCCTCTACCGAGTGCTGAAGACCCTAGACGTCCCTGTTGATGAGATCAAGTACGTCTGCTCAGGACAGCCAGGGGAAGATGGAGGAATTAAGGGCCAAGTCGTCACCAGTGTGGAAGTACCTGCAAGTCTGATCCTGCCCTCGGTGACTGCCTTCACTGAGATGTCGGTGGACGAGACCTGTGAAGAAGGGATTCAAGCAGTTGCCCACAAGGCTCTCCGCCGCGCACTACGAGACCACTACCTCTACCTGCAGGCGACAGAGTTTCGCCTACTCCCTCAGGCCCTCCGACTTGAGCTTGCCCCTGAAGCGCAAGTCGTCGAGGCCTTCACCAGAGCCAGCTATGAGGTTGACCCCTGTCTTCGTGCCTCGGTTACCACCGTGAACCAGGATCGTACATTGAGGGACCGGAAAAGAGGAACCGTAGCTACCGTGGTCTCTTGCGGGATCACCGGGAGTGGCTAGCCAAGGGAATCGAGGAAAATGCCGAGCTGCGAGAGACGGTGGCTAGACTGCAAGACCGCCTCGCCTGCCAAGCTAGCAAACACAAGGATGAAATAGCTGACCTCCAGAACAAGACCGCCGACATCGGCAATGGGAACGTGTACCTGGACTGCAAGATCCTAGAGCTACAGAGGGACCTCCAGGATAGGAGTGCAGCCCTAGCCAGTGCACGAGAGCAGTCAAGGAGCTGTGGAGTGCAGATGCACACCCTCAGCAACAGCAACTTGACCCTGAAGAGAGAGCTCAAGGAGCAGAAGGTCAAGGCCGTGAGGAACAGTGGTCACCTCATCAACACTATGAGGATGAACGAGTTTCTCCGCGAGAAGCTTAAGTTGACCGAAGAAGCTTGGGCCATGTCGGACAAGAAGCGACTCAGGGAGCTCGAAGAAGTTCAGAAGCAGCTGCCCCCACACAAGCGCGTGCAGCCTCACAAGGAGACTTTCAAGCTCGGCGAGTCGACTCTGAACTTCAAGGACTGCCCTGCAGCTGCTGGAGTGAAGCCCACTGACGAGCACGCCGAGGCTCTCGCCTACGTCAGGCGCCTGCGCAAGACCAGGACAGAGATAAGAGTTTCTGGCGAGCGCGTTCCGTCAGCCGTTCACCACCAGGAGTAGGTGTGAGTGTGTCGGACCCTGCGTGGTCAAGTATCATGTTCTATCATAGCTGAGTAGCCACCAGTCATGAGTCGTGTGAGACATGAGTTGTCATGATGTACCCCCATGAGTAGTATGAGTTAAGATGTACCCCCATGAGTTACCATGCGTAGAACGAACCCTGTCAGCGCTATTATTACTATGTCATAATATTTTATTCCACCCATGTAATGAGTGATCGGATTTTATCGCTTCTTATGGTTTTTATTGCTTCTTTGCATGAGTGTTGGATAGAACAAATGTTTTTCCCTTAAATTGTTGAAATCAATTAATTCTATTGAACTATATAATATTGTACTATGGGTACTAAACTCTTATGGCCGTGTCACAGATGTCAACCCGTCGTTCAGCTCGCCTTGAGCGCCGCCCACCGTCCCCCGAGCCAGCCCTGGGACGTGGTGCCCGTGGTCGTGGCCGTGGACGTGGTCGTGGCCGTGGACGTGGTCGCGGCCGCAATCTCAACCTGGGCGGTGATGACCGTCGTGAAGTGACCCCGCCACTTGTCAACAATGAGGGTGAAGAAATTCCAGCTGAGAATGTGCCTGGAGGAGGCGGAGAGGAAGTGCCAGGTGGAGGAGGTGGGCAGGAGGTTCCCCCTGGAGGTGGAGGCGGCAATGCTCCACCACCACCACCGCCGAACCTAGCGAGGTCATGGCGCAGCCAGACTCGGCTTCTTGCCGCTTCCGGGTCAATGGTGCCAACCGCCGCTATGGTGGGCCGCCCGAGGACTTTCGCCGGAAGCCGGAGGGATTTACGAAGCCGCGTCCCCCACCTTTGATGGTGTGAATGCGGATCCAATGGTTGCGATGATTGGCCTGAAGGAAATCGAGAAGAAGCTTGATCTCACTACCCGCACCGATGAGGAGTGCGTTGGGATTGCTGCCCACCGCCTTGTAGGTGGAGGTCGCTCGTGGTGGGACAGCCACGCGAATCCCACGAGGACCCTGCCAACATCTCGTGGGATGAGTTCGTGGAGGAGTTCCGCAATTTCTTCATCCCTAAGGGCGCCATGAAGGTCAAGGAGAAGGAGTTCCGCAACGTCTCTATGATCCACAATGAGAGGGTTCATGAGTACACCAACCGCTTTACCAACCTGCTGCGCTATGCCCCACCCGCGTGTGCTGATGATGAGAATGAGAAGATGTACTACTACCGTGAAGGTCCGAGTACCCGCACTGCCGGCCCGCCGGTACGTAGAGCCGTACACTGAGAGAGCTCATTGACCGTTGCATGGACATTGAGAAAGTTCGCATGGAAGCAGACGCTCTGCGTGACAAGAAAGAGAGGAAGCGACGTCCTGAAGGATCCTCTCGCGCTCCCCTCGAAGCGCCGCAGAGGCCCCCCGTGCAAGGCCGCTACCGCAACACTCGAACTTTGCGCTGCGGCTGGTCGTGGTGGGGGTAACTACACCAACAACTACCCTCGCGAACAACCTGGTGAACCGCCCCGCGGGGAACCGCCCTGCGCCTGGTCGTCCCGCGCCGAACAACAAGCAATTGGAGGGCTCCGCGACAACCCCAACAAAGCGGTATGGGCCCTACTTGCTATGGTTGCGGACAGCCGGGTCACAAGGTCATGGACTGTCCCCGTAAGGCTGCTACCCCGGAGCTCGAACACTCAAAGACCGTGCTTCGCCCCCGCGAGGTCGTCTCACTCACCCGACCGCGAAGATGCTCGAGCCGCCCCCACGTGGTGTACGGTATGTTTTTAGTACATGGTGCAAAAGCTTCCGTACTTTTTGATTCTCGGAGCTACTTGTTCTTACATATCCGCTAAGTACGCTAGAGAGCATAACATACCAGCTTACTCCCCGTAGAGAACCTATCATTACCGGCTCGCCCCTAGGAGAACTCAAGAGTACCCACCTATGCAAGGGAGTGAAACTCACCATTGAGGGTCTCACCTTTCTAGCCAACCTCACCCCGCTACCCTCCACCGCCTAGATGTTATCCTAGGGATGGATTGGTTAACCAAACACCGAGGAGTCATATCTTGCTCACCCGGATACGCAGATAACCCATCCTAGTGGCCAAGCCGTTAGATGCCTACCCGCATGTACAGTCAACCAACCTCCTATGTGCCCTAGCAACCAAATCCGAAGCCAAAACAGAACCCAAGACAGTAGATGATGTGCCCGTGGTGAGGGACTATGCTGACGTTTTCCCTGAGGAATTACCAGGAATGCCCCCTGACCGTGATGTGGAATTCGTCATTGACCTCATGCCTGGCACGGGTCCCATTGCTAAGCGACCCTACCGCATGTCGGTAGATGAGCTAGAAGAGCTCAAGAAGCAGTTGAAGGAGCTCTCTGATAAAGGCTACATTCGACCCAGTGCTTCTCCCTGGGGATCTCCTGTCTTGTTCGTGAAGAAGAAAGATGGCTCAATGAGGATGTGCATCGATTATCGTAATCCGAATGCCGTCACCATCAAGAACAAGTACCCCCGCCAAGGATAGATGATTTGCCGGATCGGTTGAGAGGTGCCAAGTACTTCTCCAAGATTGATCTCGATCGAGGCTATCACCGAGATGAAGATCCGGAGGAAGACATTCCTAAGACCGCCTTTGTCACCCGATATGGCCGATGAGTGCACGTGGTGTCCTTCGGACTCACGAACGCTCCCGCTACTTTATGAACATGATGAATAAGGTATTCATGGATGTGCTCGACAAGTTCGTCGTGGTATTCATTGATGACATCCTTATCTACTCGCCACCGCTGAAGAGCATGAAGAACATCTCGAGAACGGTGCTCGAAAGATTGAGTCTACATCGGCTATATGCCAAGTTTAGCAAGTGTGAATTTCCGGCTTGAGGAAGTTGCCTTCTTGGGTCATGTGCTTTCACCGATGGTGTTGTAGACCCCGCCAAGATTGAAGCCGTGAAGGAATGGGAACAACCCCGTTCTGTGACCGAAGTCAGGAGTTTCTTGGGATTGGCTGGATATTATCGCCGATTCATCGAGAACTTCTCCAAGATAGCTCGCCCTATGACCAACCTCTTGAAGAAGACCAAGGAGTTTGAGTGGACGCCCGAGTGCGAACAAAGCTTCCAGACTCTGAAAGAAAGATTGACCACCACTCCGGTACTGGCATTACCAGATATCAGCAAGGACTTTGTAGTCTATTGTGACGCCTCCCGTCAAGGACTCGGTTGCGTGCTGATGCAGAATGGTAAAGTCATTGCCTATGCTTCTCGCCAGCTGAAAGACCATGAACAACGCTATCCTACCCATGATCTCGAGCTAGCTGCTGTCGTTCATGCTCTGAAGATCTGGAGGCATTACTTGATTGGCAACAAGTGTGATATCTATACCGATCACAAGAGCTTGAAGTACTTCTTTACTCAAGAAGACTTGAACATGAGGCAGCGCCGATGGTTAGAGCTCATCAAAGACTATGACCTTGAAATACACTATCATCCGGGGAAAGCCAATGTAGTTGCCGATGCTCTCAGTCGCAAGAGCTACTGTCACACCCTGATCTCAGAATCCGTGCCACCTGAGCTTAAACAGGAGCTTGAGGACTTTCGCCTTGAAATAGTACCTCATGGCTCGCTAAATGAGCTCCGCATCCAAGATACAATCTCACCGATCGCATCCGTGAAGCCCAAAAAGAATGTAAGGACTGCAGCGCATCCGTGGCCGATGGAGCGTGGGTATAACCCCGAATTCGAGAAGACGAACAAGGAGCCCTCGGGTGCAATGACGAATTTGTGTGCCCTCCGATCCGGCTTTGCGAGAGGAGATTCTATCGAAGCACATGATTCCAAATACCGCATTCACCCCGGTTGCGTAAAGATGTATCGTGATCTCGTGAAGCACTTCCGGTGGAAGAGCATGAAAGCGACATTGCGGGTCATGTGGCCCGATGTGACATCTCGCAATGAGTCAAGGCCGAACACAAAAGACCCGCGGGTTTGCTAAAGCCCCTAGATGTTCCCGAATGGAAGTGGGAAGACATATCCATGGATTTCATTGTAGGGTTGCCTCGCTCCACGCATGGAAACAATGCCATATTGGTGATAGTTGATCGCTTGACTAAAGTTGCTCATTTCTTGCTCCGTCAAAGAAACAATCCGAGCGGAACAGCTTAGCCGATCTCTACATCAAGGAAATTCTCCGCTTGCATGGTGCCCCTAAAAGCATTGTATCTGATCGCGGATCCTTGTTCATGTCCCGTTTCTGGCAACAGATGCATAGATCCATTGGGACTAAGCTCGATTATAGTACAGCTTACCATCCTCGGACCGATGGCCGACGTAAAGGGTGAACCAAATTCGGAAGATATGCTTAGAGCCCGTGTCCCGCAACATGGGACTAATTGGGAGAAGAGCCTACCACATGCAGAATTCTCCTACAACAATAGCTACCAAGCCGCATTAAGATGCCACCGTTTGAAGCTCGTATGGGAGACCTTGCAACACTCCGCTTATGTGGTCACAACCGGGGTGAAAGAGTTTTTCATGGAGCCGACAAGATCAAACAAGCCGAAGAGGGTGTTGCTCAAGTTCAAGCCAATCTGAAAGCCGCTCAGAGCCGGCAGAAGAGTTATGCTGACAAAAGGCGTAGAGACCTTGAATTTGAAGTGGGAGACTCCGTCTACCTCAAAGTGTCTCCGCTCCGTGGTACCGTCCGGGTTCCATGTGAAAGGGAAGCTTGCTCCAAGATACGTAGGCCCCTACCCGGTCATTGAGAGAATTGGGAAGCTTGCATACAGCTTGAACTACCTCCAGAGTTGGCGGGAGTGCATCCCGTCTTCCATGTGTCACAACTACGCAAGTGTCTGAAGCTGCCAGAGCAACAACACGTGACCACCGACGTGCTAGATGTGCAAGACTCACTCGAGTACAAAGAACACCCGATCAAGATTCTCGGGATGGGACACCAAAGAAACTAGAAGCAAGTCAATTCCTATGTGCAAGGTTCGGTGGAGCAACCATACGAAAGAGAAGCCACATGGGAGAAGGAGTCGAACTTCGTGCCATATACCCCTACCTCTTCGACGGGTGAGTTACATTTTTAAATCTCGGGACGAGATTCTCGTAAGGGTAGGACCGTAACATCCCAAAAATTCGAGTTACAAAATTTTTTGCCAAAAACCTATGAGTGATCTTTGTGCCATGTAGTTGCAACCCAAAAACCCCACCTAGATTAAACCGGAGTTGCATTAGTATTTTACTTTCATCATGCATTTTAATTCAAGTTGTGATTTGGAGTTTATTTGGTTCTTTTGTATTGTTTGATTAAATCAATCCATGAAAACATTATACATATGTTATGGGAAATAATATCCCAACTAAGCCTATGACTACCTATGTCCTCCATGGAAATTCTACACAAGTAGCAAGGTATGAAAATACAAGTCCAAACACCAAAGAAAAGAAAAGAAAAAGAAAAGAAAAGAAAAGGAAAAGGAAGGAAAATGGCAAAGCCATTTTCGGCCCGTGGCCACCCAACCGGCCCACGCGGCCTATCCCTTTCTCTGCGCCGCCGGCCCATTTCTCTTTCCCCTCTCACTCAACCTGAGCCGGCCTGCCTCTTCCTCTTCGCGCCGGCCCAGCCCAGCAGCGCGCGGCCCGCTCGACTACGGCGCAAGGCGACAATCAGGGAGCCGCTGCCGCTGACGACTCGACCCCACGCGTGGCCCACCTGTCATAAGCTCCGTGCGCGCCCCCTCTCTGCTTTCCCCTCCCGAGTTCCGCTTTTGACCGGGAGCCGCGGTGCGTCGCGACCACGCCACCGCCCGCACCGTTCGGGATTGGCGCCCGCAAGATCGACGCCGTGGAGCCGCGCCACCCGGGCCGACGGGACCCGGGCGAGGAGGAGCGTCGCGCCGCGAGGATTTTGCTCTCGCGCGCCCGCGGCCGTTGCCGCGCACATGCGCTGTTCCCCACTGCGCCGCCTCGCTTCCTTGGCCCCCAAGGCGGACGCAAATGCGCCGTGACGCACGCCGAGCCCCACCGGAGCCCTAGGCCACCCCTCGACCGCTCGATCGCGATGGACGCGGGATCGCCGTCCGCCGTGCCCTGCTCCGGCCGCCGCCTATAAGAACGAGGCCCCGGCGCTCTAGGGTTTCCCTCGACCCGCGCCGCCGCATTGCGGTTTCCACCAAAACCCCAGACCACTAGAACGGAGGAGAAGAGGAGGAAAGAAAGGAGAAGAAGAAGGCGGGGAGGGAAAGGACGCCGCCGCCGCCACCGAGGAAGAAGAAGCCGTGCGCCGCCGCGGGGAGAAGGAGGGCGTCGCCGGGGAGCTGCCGTCGCCGTCCGCTTCGCCACGCCGTACCGCGAGCCGTGCCACGAACCGCAAGCGTCGCCCGTACCCCGACGTCCACTACCGCGCCGGTGAGCTCGCCGATTCCCCGTTTCCAACCTCGCCTTGCTACATGGCCATGGTGCCCCGAGCGCGCAGGCCGAGCTCCGCCCAGCTCTTGGACACACGCACGCACCAGCACGGACTAGCCCGGCCACCTGTGTGCGGCGCCACCACACGCCGCCGCCCCGACCTCCATGTCCGCCGCGCCGTGGCCATGCCAAGCCACGGTGCGCGCCACCGTTCCGGCCAACACCGGCCGCCTGGACACCTTGGACCCCGGGGGACCCGTCCGCCGCGCCGAGGCGCATCCCATGCGCACGTCGCGGGCCCGAGACACCCCCCGTGGAGCACCGCCGTACCTCGCCACCGAGGGAGCGTCCGCACGGGCGCTCTGGGAGCGCCACCGTGGCGCGATTGCGCCGG
Source organism: Themeda triandra (assembly GCA_018135685.1). Taxonomy (NCBI): domain Eukaryota; kingdom Viridiplantae; phylum Streptophyta; class Magnoliopsida; order Poales; family Poaceae; genus Themeda; species Themeda triandra. Next base: position 34,512 of record JAENPR010002630.1, read on the forward strand.
CCGACTCCGGCCGCCTTTCGCCGAGGCGGCCGCCGTTGAGCTGCGCCGCGGGCCACCGCACGCCGCGGTACCCTGGGTTGGTGAGGATGGAGCCTTAAGAGCTCTCGTGACGCCGCTTGCCGCGCGCCTCCATGGCCGCCGGCGCCGTCGCGTGCCACCGTGCGCCGCCGCGTTTCGGGCCGCCGATGTCAAGCCAAGCTAGCGCCTTGGTGCGCCAATCAAAGTTCTCGCGCCCCCAATTGAGCCCGGAACGCGCTCGCCACCGCCACGGCGTGCCGCCGCCGTCAAGCCGCCGCCGGAGTGGCGGGACCTTGCTCGTTCCCGCGGTCGCCTCCCTGGCACCTTGCCAAGCTCGCCGGAGCGTCGCGGAGCCGATGCGCTCGCCGCCGAGGCTCGAGGACCACCCTGGGCGCCGCCGCGCCGCCATGCCGCGCCGGCCACCCTTGGTCGCGCGCGCGCCTGAGCGAAGGGGATGGGGAGGAGAACGGAAGATCCGCGCGTGCCGATGGGATCGAGTCCATGTGGACCGAGTCCCCTGCGGGTGGGTCCGCGTGCGCCTGTCCACCATGCGCCAAAAGAGGTAGACCAGCAGCACCCGGAAGGCCGCCGTGGACCTGGTTCTGGTGGACCGAGCCGCTGACAGCGGGTCCCTCTGGCGCCAGTCCACCATGAGCCGAACCGGTACACCAAGCCCGACCCGGATCCGATGGCGCGACGTGGCGCGCTGAGAGGCTGCCACGTGTTGGGCCCGGCCCGGCCCAGTCCGGCCCACTGGCCCGTGTCGGCCCATTTTCGGCCCATCTGCGGCCCATTTTTGGCCCATTGGGCCGTTGACTTGGTCAACGCTGACGTCAGCAGGTCCCGCGTGTCAGCCTTGCTTGCCCAGTCAGCCGCCCCTCTGTGCGACACGTGGCGGGCCCCTGTGATGCCACGTGTCAGCCTGTTATTTAACCTTGTCTTAATCTTTTTCTAAAATCTATTTCCCCCGTAAATTCATAACTAATTGCTCGTAGCTCCGAAAAATACAATCAAGGTACCAAAATTCTCGCAAATCGAGCACAATAATCTGAAATTATGTTTGAGTGCATTTGGTTCTTCCATATTTTATTTGCTTCTTTGTGAACTCTATAGGAGTCGCCGACGCGACTATTAAATAACCGTTTCGTAGCCGGACGAGGAGCGGGAGTTTGACCGGGACGACTACGAGTACCGGGAGGACTTAGGCGACGACGACGGAGGTGCCACATCCCATCCACTTTCTTAGATCCCATTACGCATTGCAATACACTTTACTTTCTCAAGTACATTTATATTCCCCGTGATAGGTTGCATGGTAGTATTTATACTTGTTCGGCCCTGCCTTGATTCGACTATCACCCTGCTACCGCTGTTAGGCTAGACTTGCGCTTACTACCTTTTGCTCTCGTGTTACCTCTACTACGCTTTATATCTGTGATGTGAGGCGTGGTGGACACGGAGATTATTTGGGGAATATTGTGGTTTGACCATGGAGAGCGTGCTGCGTGAGTCTTGGGTGAGTGGTGAGGGTTGAGTCGGCTGAACAGGGATCACGACAAGCTTTGAGCGAGTCTTGCCGAGGGGATACGGCCTGGGTATCCCCGCTTTGTGAGTACCTGTGGCGGGTAACTGGTTTGGATTGAGGTGTCCTTGGTGTGAGCTCCTTGGGGTGGAGCCTTGGAAAGGGTGGTGCCGTGGCAGCACGGTAAAGATTAGCCCATACGGGGGAGATATCGCTGTTCGGCCAATACCTAAGGACTTGAGGGCTAGTAACCGAGATCATTGGACGCCTTACTTTCCACTCGCTCCCCAATGGGAGGGAGACGGTCTAACCATCCGGTAGGACGAATGCCATTACCTTGTTGGAAGTAAGCGGAATGTGTCGGGAGGTACGGGCCGAGTGCTCACACCCTCCTTAACCAACATAGTGACCCATTTGGCCTGGTACTATGTCTCACGGTCTCGGCGGCCGGGGCCGAGTGGCGGGATGGTGTTCGTTCTAGGCTTATGGCGATCGGTATCTCGCCTAGATGATGATCGGCATCGATGATGGCTATCTTGTGGATTAGTGAAACCTCTGCGAGTGTATGGTTGATCGATCGATACATATGCCGACTTGTCGGCTATGGACCAAGTCCCGTGTGATGCTTGGCTGGACTAGGAGAGGAGTCTTCTATCTTTCTCGGATGAGTGCGTGTGGTTGGGATTGATTCCGGCCGTGAACCCCGGGAGGTTGTGGGCCGGCGAGGCATGACGAGAGGAGTCGTTCATGTCGACCACGCGTGGCGTGGAAGGGGTGTGTGGTGTGAGGTGTGTGGTATGGTTGGGATGGAGGATGGATTTGGAAATGGATAAAATTTGACCAACTTTATATATTAAACTTGGTTACTATATGCATAGGAAACCCCGGCTTTATAGGTCCCCTTGTTATATCCTCGTATTTACTTTTATTGCATCCAATTCCACAAATAAGCATAGGGTGGGAATGTGGCCGATACAATTCGTGCGATACTTTGGATAAACAGGTGATGAGGACGAGTACGACTATGATGATGATAGCTATGAGGATTAGTGGGTGTCGTTCCTACGCTCAAGTGTTCGGAGATCGTGTTGATGCTTCCGCTTCTACCTTCAAATGCTTCGGATGTTTACTTTTCAGTTGATTCCGCCAATGTGGCGATGTAATAAATTATTGTAAACCCGTACTATTTTATTTTCCCCGAGACGATGTATGGAATGATATCAGCTGAACTATTGTAATATGATGGATTCTATCTGTCGTGTTACTCTCGAATCTGTGAAATTCCCATCGCGGAATTTGAGGATGTTTCAAAAAGGCTCACTCACTTCTTCTTGAGCAACAAGCAAAGAAAGTGGTTATTGCATCATGTGATATAGGTCTTACTTGTGACATCATTGATGAGTCATTTTATCAACCTATCATCATGACAAATGCTAACCCTTCTTGTAGCACATCATCCACCACCACCACCGACTCTACCTCTACTACTAGTGATGGCTTCACTTGTGATGCTACACTTATGGTTGAGAATGAGACTCTCAAGAAGGAGGTGGATGAGCTCACTCATGCCTTAGGCAAAGCCTATGGTGGTGAGGCCCGCTTGCTAAAGTGCTTGGGTAGCCAAAGGTTCTCTCTTAACAAAGAGGGATTGGGCTATAACCCCAAGAAGGGCAAGTCGGCCTTTGCAACTCCAAAGCCTAGCTTTGTGAAGAGCAATGGTCGGTTTTGCTATAGATGCAAGCAAGTTGGGCACCTAGAGCAAAATTGCAACAAGAAGCAACAAAACAAGAAACTTGACAATGCTATACCTTTTGATTCTTGTTATGTGCTTACCAAGGGTGTGAAAGGTGTACAAGCTAAGTTTGTTGGTACACCCATTGTTGGCCCAAAGAAGAAGGCAATTTGGGTACCAAAGAGCTTAGTCACTAACCTACAAGGACCCAAGCAAAAATGGGTACCTAAGCTTCATTGATTTGCTTGTAGGTGAATTATAAAGCCGAAGGAAGGCATTGGATTATTGATAGTGGGTGTTCTCAACACATGACCGGTACATCAAGAATGTTTGATTCAATTGAGAAGAATGATAGTGGCATTGAGTCAATTACTTTTGGCAATAACAAGAAAGGCAAGGTTGTTGGTTTGGGCAAGATTGCAATATCAAATGACATGAGTATCTCCAATGTGATGCTAGTTGAAAGCTTGGATTTCAATCTTCTCTCCGTGGCACAAATTTGTGATCGAGGCTACAAGTGCATTTTTGGGGCAAATAATGTTGAGGTGGTTTCTCTTGATGGGTCCAACTTGGTGTTCAAAGGCTTTAGATATGAGAATCTCTATCTTGTTGATTTCAACACTAGTGAAGCTTCTTTGACAACATGTTTGATATCAAAATCAAGTTTGGGTTGGCTTTGGCATAGAAGGCTTGGGCATGTTGGCATGAAACAATTGAAGAAGCTCACACAACACAATCTTGTTGAAGGCTTGAAAGATGTTGTATTTGAGAAGGACAAGTTGTGTAGTGCATGTCAAGCCGGGAAGCAAGTTGGAAGTTCACATCCAAAGAAGAGTATAATGAGCACATGCAAGGCATTTGAGTTGTTGCACATGGATCTATTTGGACCAACTACATACACAAGTATTGGTGGCAACAAGTATGGGTTTGTCATAGTGGACGACTTCACAAGATTCACATGGGTATTCTTTCTTAGTGACAAGAGTGAAGTGTATGACACCTTCAAGACCTTTCTCACTAGAGTTCACAATGAGTTTGACATGAGAATCAAGAAAGTGAGAAGTGACAATGGGAGTGAGTTCAAGAATACAAGAATGGAAGAATTGTGTGATCACTATGGCATTGGTCATCAATTCTCGGCCAAATACACTCCACAATCAAATGGCCTAGTTGAGAGGAAGAATAGAACATTGCTTGATATGGCTAGATCAATGCTTCATGAGTACAATGTTAGTCAATCATTTTGGGATGAAGCAATCAACACGGCATGTTACTACATCAATAGGCTCTATTGTCATACTTTGCTAGAGAAGACCCCATATGAGTTACTTCATGGAAGAAAGCCCAACATTGGCTATTTTAGAGTGTTTGGTTGCAAATGCTACATCTTGAGAAAGGGCACTAGATTGGGGAAGTTTGAAAAAAGATGTGATGAAGGGTTCCTGCTCGGTTATTCAACTACAAGCAAGGCTTATAGAGTTTGGAACAACTCAAGTGGCACTCTAGAGGAAGTCCATGATGTGCAATTTGATGAAACCAATGGGTCACAAGATGAAGATGAGAATCTAGAAGATGTTGGTGGAACTCAATTGGTTGAAGCAATGAAGAACATGGACATTGGGGACATTAGAGCAAAGCAAGTGGTTGATGTGCAAGATGATAAAGATGAAGTGCTCAATTCTCCATTGAGGCAAGCTAGCAATGCTCAAGTGCAAGATCATGGTGCTAGCTCATCCAATGAAGACAAGTCAAGTGATCAACCAAGCTCAAGCAATCAAGTGCAAGTGCTACAACCACAACATGTTGCAAGAGATCACCCAATTGATAGTGTTATTGGTGATATTAGAAGTGGTGTGCAAACAAGATCAAGAGTGGCTATGATTTGTGAGTATGCATCATTTGTGTCAACCAAAGAGCCAAAGAAAGTTGAGGAAGCCTTGGATGATGCCGATTGGATCATGGCAATGCAAGAAGAGCTCAATAACTTCACAAGAAATGATGTGTGGGAGTTAGGTGAGAGGCCGGAGGATCACAATGTCATTGGAACCAAATGGGTTTTCAAGAACAAGCAAGATCAAGATGGTGTTGTGATTAGAAACAAAGCAAGACTAGTTGCACAAGGTTATACTCAAGTTGAAGGTCTTGACTATGATGAAACATATGCTCCGGTGGCAAGATTGGAGGCAATAAGGATACTATTGGCTTATGCATGTGCCCACAATATCAAGTTATATCAAATGGATGTCAAGAGTGCATTTCTCAATGGGATCATCAATGAGCTAGTATATGTTGAGCAACCTCCCGGTTTTGAAGATGAGAAGAAACCCAACCATGTGTACAAGTTGAAGAAAGCTTTGTATGGCTTGAAGCAAGCACCTAGAGCATGGTATGAGAGATTGAAGACTTTTCTTCACTCCAAGGGGTTCATTATGGGCAAGGTTGATACTACTCTATTCACCAAGAAGATTGGTAATGATCTCTTCATTGTGCAAATCTATGTTGATGATATCATCTTTGGATCAACCAATCAAGCATATTGTGAAGAATTCGGTGAAATGATGGCAAAAGAGTTTGAGATGTCCATGATTGGTGAACTTAGCTATTTCCTTGGTCTTCAAGTCAAGCAATTGAAGAATGGGACATTTGTGAGTCAAGGGAAATACATAAGGGACATGTTGAAGAAGTGTGGGATGCAAGATGCAAAGCCAATCTCAACTCCAATGGGCACCAATGGGAATCTTGATAGTGATCATGATGGAAATATGGTGAATCAAAAGGATTATCGGTCATTGATTGGAAGCCTACTCTATGTCACCGCATCAAGGCCGGATGTCATGTTTAGTGTTTGCATGTGTGCTAGATATCAAGCCTCACCTAGAGAGAGTCATCTCACGGCCGCAAAGAGAATATTGAGGTACTTGAAGCAAACAAGAGATGTTGGATTGTGGTATCCTAAGGGGTCAAAATTTGAATTGATTGGATATTCGGACTCCGACTATGGTGGTTGCAAGATCAATAGAAAGAGCACAAGTGGTACATGTCAACTTCTTGGAAGATCACTTGTGTCATGGTCCTCAAAGAAACAAAATAGTGTGGCAATCTCTACCGCAGAAGCCGAATATGTTAGTGCGGGGAGTTGTTGTGCACAATTGCTTTGGATGAAGTCAACTTTGAAGGATTATGGCATCAACTTCAAGAATGTGCCATTGTTTTGTGACAATGAAAGTGCAATCAAGATGACACAAAACCCGGTTCAACATGGAAGAACAAAGCACATTGACATAAGGCATCACTTCATAAGAGATCATCAACAAAAGGGTGACATTTCCATTGAAAGTGTGGGCACCGATGATCAACTTGCCGACATCCTCACCAAGCCACTTGATGAAAGAAGGTTTTGCAAGCTAAGGAATGAATTGAATATTCTTGACTTCTCAAACATGTGTTGAATGCACCCCACCACTACTTGACATGCCTCTCCTTCGACAAAGCAAGGTACCATTGGTTGACATGTCATTCATGCTTAGGATTATACTTGTGGTAGCACATGTAGACATACAAGGTGCATTTGGAGCATTCATGATAAATCAAATGTGTTTAATGTATATATGTTTACCACTATTGCTTCTATGCTTTGCTTGATCTAGTGGTGACATATGACATGTTTGTGGGCTTGCAATCCTAGTGTTGAATCTAGAATATTTGCTACAAGTGTTTAATTCAACATAGGCAAGATAACCCTTGTCGTGAGGTGTGAAGAAGCTTGTCTTTGGTTCAAACCGAATTAAATGTCTTTGGCAAGTGGTCTAGATTGAACCAAATTTGACTAAAGTTTTGTTTACTCCATCAAAGTCCTTTTCTCTCCACAATTTGATCCCATTTTTGGGCAATTGTTGACAAAGGGGAGAGAAAAAGATGATTGAACATGATAAAGGGGTAAATAAAATTCGATGCACACAAGAAGGGGGAGCAAGCTCATGAACAAAGTTGTTGCATTTGTTTGTGCATTCTCATATGACTTGCTCATGGCACCTAGTTTTAAAGTTTTATACAAGTAGTGTCTCCTTGCTTGTGTGGTGCAATGCTAGTATAGAACTTGATTGATGAAATGATCTACTAGCATGCATAGGTTGTAACTAGACTCCCCTTACCTTACAAGTGGTTCAAGAACTTTGCTTATAATGTTGATCTCACGGGGTTCTTGAGTATTTGATGGATGTCTAGTTACTTCATGGTGCTAAGGATGGTGTAAAAGGCAACTCCGATTGGTATCACGCTTCAAAGGTCCATTTCTTACACCTTAGCATCATTTTGGTAGAATTACTCTCCCCACACTTCTATCCATGCATATGTGCAAAGCTTCAAATCCAAACTCTATGCACATATGTAGGGGGAGCAATACTACCAAAACCGAACTTGCTATAGTTGTCCAAATTCCTCTTGTGAGCTTTTTGATTGGACAAGTATGACAAGTTCAAAATCTTTATTATAAAATCATCTTTGTTGAGGTTGTCATCAATTACCAAAAAGGGGGAGATTGAAAGTCCCTAGTTTGGTTTTGGCTAATTGATGAAACCTAGGACTAACCTTGTTTATCTAAGTGGTTGATTTAGAGAAAGGTTGTCCTCATGATGAGCATATTGAATATGAAGCGTGACACGCGTCATGTGATCAAAGATGAAGATCAAGACGATGCTTGGCTCCATGGACCGGTGTTGAAGGTGAAGGGCTAGTTGAGGCTTGGAGTGAAGGACCATGCGATGGTGAAGCTCGGGCAAGACTAGGGCGGAGATGGACCGATGCACGGTGAAGGGCAAGTGAAGTCAAGATCGATGGATCGAGACGGTCACATGATGGTGTGAAGCGTTCATATCATTTGGAGGAACAAAATGGGCTCAAGGCAAAGGTATAACCTATAGGGCCATTTTGTTTTACACTCAAGACACCATATAGGGTGTGAGTGGTTTAGGATCGATAGCCGCACTATTAAGAGGGAAGTCTTATCGGCTATTCGACGCATGGGTGCCACTAGGTGAATTCATGAAGTGCATTGCAAGTAGGGCCTAGTGAGCTAACCTAACCTTTGGGAAATGGTTGTGAAAAGCTAACACGCAAGCACATGGAGATGTACACTTGGTGGTGTTGGCACATTTACAAAGGTGGCGTTTGGGCGCGCTGTGGTTTGCAGGGTAGAGATGGGTTTGGGTCCCTCTCTTCCTCCCGCCGAGCCTGTGAAGCGGGATTCGGCGCTTTCAAGAAAAATGGATGCATATTTTCTATTGCGCCGGATGCAAAATTTGGTTGAAATCATGCTATCTCTGATGATCAAGTTGGTATACTTGTTGGATAGCATGTTGGAGAAGTTGGTGTCACGGCACGGCGACGAAAAAGACGGAGGCTGCGCCCGGCGGCAGGCGCTGGACGCCGGGCGGACGCGTCCGGCGGCGGCGGACGCCGACCGGAAAGTTTCGGTATTCGGCCTTTGGTCGGGCGTCGCGCCGGACGCTGGCCGGACGCGCGCCGGACGCGGCGTGGTTCTGTGTGGAAGCGTCCGGCGCTCGGTGGAAGACGGCGTGGTCCGGTGGCTTGGCTCAAGGCGGCGACGCTGGGTGCCGCGTCCGAGCGCACGCCGGACTCGAACGTAAAGTTCCCGAGCACGGCATTGCGGCGGACGTGGGCGCCCCGGAACGCGGGGGTGACGCACGCGGACGCGGCGCCGGACGCCGACGTGGCGGCACGCGGTTGGCCGCGGCACCAACGGTCGGCTCTGCGGCCGCGCGCAAGGAAGAAGCGCCGGACGCGTCCGCGGTTTGCGGCGGTACACGTCCGGCGCGCGTGCTCGGCCTCCCAAAGGGGTAACGGTCACATTTGTTTGAGGGGTTATAAATAGAAGGTGGCCGGCCCTTGGGGAGGTCTGCTTGGCCATTTCTCATCCCTTGTGCATTCTTTGAGCTAAGAGACTCTCTCCCACTCATCTCCCTTGCTTGGTTGTTCATCCTAAAGAGATTGAGTGAATCACCTAGTGCATTGCATTGCTTGAGGGCATCTAGTGGCACTTGTGGGTGGTTTAGCCGGTGGATTTCTTGTTACTCTTGGAGAGTACCGCTCCTAGCCGGCTTGGAGGAAGTTGGAGGCGTTGGCAAGAGAAGGTGTTTGTTCTTGGCCACCTCCGGTTGTTTGTGAGGTTTGAGCTCACCTCGTGGGGATCACGAAGAGCATCCTAGTGGATTGCGCGTGTCGTTGAGTACCTCGCTTGAGAGTGGTGTCTTGCGGTGCCTTGCGGGGCGAGCCTTGAGGGGCTAGTGACTTGAGGGTCACACCGAAGAACCATCTAGGTGTTGGTCGACACAACCGGTGACTAGCTTGGCGGTGCCCAAGTGAACACCGGGTGAACAAAAACAATTGTGTTCATCTTTGTTCCCGGTGATTGGTCTCCGATTGTGTGTTGCCGATTGATTGATTGTTCATCTCTTGGTGATTGACAACCTCGACTCTACGCGTTGGTATAACAAGCTCCTATCCTCTCTTGTATTACTTCGTTTACATTCTTGCAAAGTAGAATTGCTTGTGTGGTCAGTCGGGAACCACTTCTTGTGTAGACTAAATCCCGTGGGTAGAATTGCTTGTGTAGTCGGTCGGGAACCACTTCTTGTGTAGACTAAATCCCGTGGGTAGAACTCTTGATCACTAGTGGTAGCTATTGTGTGTGCTAGTGATCACCTACTAGAATTGTTTGGATAGGAGGCTTGCAACATCTAGTAGGCTAAGCAAAACTTGCTTTCCACCGTTTGTGTATCTAACGAAGTTTGCTTAGTGAGTTTGTAGAATTTTTATAGGCTATTCACCCCCTCTAGCCATCTAGGACCTTACGGTGGGCCGCTCGGGAGAAGGTCTTGTGGTGGCACGTGGTGCGGGATGGCACCCGAACGGTAACCCCGTTGGAGACATCCCGGCTTGGTCATCCTAAGGACTTACTAGTACTCGGTTTCTTCGGGACTCCTTTACGAGACCACAAGCTCCTTGTGATGGGGAGACGGCCGGACTACTTGGTAGCACGGTGCCACTACTACTAGGCGAGAAGTGTTAGGGAGGTACGGGCATGCGATGGACCCACACCCTTCGGAGACGTATGAACGCGTAACCGGGCACGGTTCATGACTTCACCGGTTCAAGCACCCGAAGCACTTGGGGCGGCCCGTAGCCGAGAGGTAGGGTGGCATCGTACTATTAAAGCAAGCGGCGGAATCGGCCTAGACAGGGCCCCGTCGAAGATGGCTATCTTGTGGTGTGTGAAACCTCTCGCAGAGTGTTCTTGGTTGATCGATCGATACATATGCCGACTTGTCGGCTATGGACTGTCTGTGTTCTCGCTTCACTAGATAGGAGAGAGTGTTCTACCTTCCCCGAGCATTCCGGCGTGAGCCTAGATGGGGGCTGCGGGCCGCCGAGAGACGGGACCGAGAGGAGTTGGTCTCGCCGACATGAGTGTGAGATGTGGTGATGGAGGTGAGACGATGGATTTGGGATGGATGAGATGATGGATGGATGGATGTGTGTGGGAATGGGAATGTGTTAAACCCGACCATATTATTATATTCTTCGTTATTTTGCTACTTCGCATGCGCTAGGATGCAACCCACGCCCAAATTATAGGATCTCGAGGATCCTTTATTTTCTCTTTCCACTAAAGCTCATTCGGTGCTGACCATGGCCGCACGCATCTGGCGGTGTGCAGATTTTTCGGCTTCGAGTGATATCAAAAGGATTAGAAGGTCTCGTCTAATTCGTTCAGTTGGAGTTTGAAGGCTATCAGCGTTACTTCCGCCTTCTGCTCGTTCGGATGTTAGATATACTTTGCCCGCCTTGTGGCGTTGTAATTATTAATGTAAACCCCCTATTTGTACTCTTAGATTTATAGTCGATGTATGAAATTGATTATCGACTGATGTATATCATTCTGTGAGATTTCCCTTCGTGAAAAATTGAGGATGTTTCACCCGACCCCCACCTCTACTCCATCCCCGAACTCGCGCGGCCGCAGGTTCCGACGCGTGCTGCGCGCCGCGGCCGCTGCCGCCGCTCTTGCGTGGAGCAGCAACGCCGCATCCCAAAGACCCAGCATCGGGACCGGAAGCAGCCACGGTACAGGCATGCCCCTCCCCGCGGAATCGGATCAGCTGACTTCACTACCAACGACTGTTGGCTGCAGTCATAGAAATCCATCCGTCCATTCCCATCCAACGGCAAGGCAGCGGGAGATCAACCAACTAGCAGGCCACGCCGGTGGTTCAGCCCATCGAAGCCCACCAGTCGACCAGAGAACTATGCCGGCCATGGCTAACGACCTTGCCGCGGGGGAGGAAGCTGAGGAGGAGGCCGGCAACGTGGGAGAGGAAGCCGAGGAGGAGCGGGCGTGCCGCAGGACCGCCGCCGCCGGTCGTGGGCGCGCGGGCGTGCCGCCCAGACCGCTGCCGTCACGTCCAGCGTGCGGGCGTGCCGCCCAGACCGCTGCCGTCACGTCCAGCGTGCGGGCGTGCCGCTCGGGCTGCTGCCGTCGCGTCCAGCACGCTGGCGCGCCGCCGCCGGTCGCGGGCGCGCCTGGGCCTCCGCCGTCACGTCCAGCGCGCGCCGGTCGCGGCTCCTCGACTCCACGGGCGGTGGCGCACGGGATGCTCGGCTGCTCCTCGACTCCACGGGCACTCGAGGAAGCCGGCCCCGTCGACGTGCTACTCTGTAATCACAGTGTGTTCGTGTGCTAGTCTGCAAGCAACCAACCACGGCGTGTTCGCGTCGACGGCGTCGCCGGAGCTCAAGAGGCAGGACATGGATAATATCAGGAGAATGATGGACATCAATCTCTTTATTCATACAAGTTTGCTCTGGTTTTGTTGCTTCCAATACAATCACAATTTGCAAGCACTTATGTTTCCTATCTAAATTCTAGCACAATTGCTAGCACCTGCACAGTTTACATAATATAATGCAAGAACAATGTACAACACAGAATACTCCTAGCCTAGAAAATGGCTTTGCTTGCTAGCAGCATGCTGCTGAAGGTGAACTACTGACCGCAGCTGCTATTAAGCTGGAGCTAGCGCATTTGGGGATCCACCCCCTCCGAGCAGGACGAGCTGCATCTTGGGATCCACCTCCACCGAGCAGGACGAGCAGAGGCACACCGCCGGCGGCCGTGCGAGCGGCTGGAAGCCAGGGAACGTCCCCATGGGCCATGACGCCCTGCGCGACAAGCGACGGATAGACGACGACGGAGAGGGGGATTCCCTGAACGCGCCTGGACGCCCTCGCTCGGGCCTCGCCGTCGCACGATGAGGAAGATGGAAGACGGCGGCGGAGAAGAACGCCCGGGAGGCTGGGATGGCTGGAGGATTTTTGCGTTCTGAGTGTGGGCTTAGATGGGCCACATCATGTGTTGGGCTGCCGATGTATAGTTGGTCTCCCACAGCCGTCGGATGGAAGTGAACGGTCTGATTTGAGCGACTGCAGCCATACATCAATGGGAGTGAAGTCAGCTGATCTAAATCCCCTCCCCGCGCCGTCGTGCTACAGACCCGGCCTTTGCTCGGCCGGCCACCTGCACATACGCGGCACCACCAGCGTTTGCTCGGTCGGCCACCTGCACCGACGCAGCAGCACGAGCTCTGATTTAGCTCGGCCACCAGATCTCGCGGTACGTGATGTTCCCTTTCCTTCATCTCTCACCAACGTGAAGACCCCATCTACTGCTTCATTTGCTCATAGTGCTCTTTGCCCTTCAAGTGTTTAATGAAATGCCAAAGATCAGCGATACAGTGATGAACCACTGTCAGGTGCGCTATACTGTCCTTTGTCCTCTGCTATTTAGTTAAACTTAGATTAACTTTATGCCAATATTTTTGATACATGGTCTAAGATTATTTACAAAGAACAAATGTTTAGCAAACTCTGAAAAATAAAAGATTAGTACACACTGCCATAACCAATCCTTTGGGCTTAGTTGTCATATTTATGCTTCTGGGGTATAGCGTTGCCGCTGCATATTCTAGATATGACAAAGTTACAGAAGATTGTAGAAAGATGGAAGAGATAAAAACTCAGGCAGAAGCTGCTGATGTTGCAAAGTCTCAGATTTGACCTGTACTTCAGCACTCTCTTTTGCTAGGCATTCTAGTTTTTTTAATGAAACAGGGGGGGTTTGTACCCCTACTGGAAAACTTTATTATAACTTTGAAATAAAGCAGCTTATACAACATAGTCTTACGAAACAAAAAAAAAGTATTATGCATCATGTATGGCTTATCTATGTTTGTCTCTTTCTCTCTTGCAGTTCTTGGCAACCGTGTCACATGAGATCAGAACACCTATGAATGACATCCTTGGTACTTATCCATTTATTTTGATCCTACTTAATATTCAGTTTCATGGCCCTGGCAGTCTAAAATTTCTTCCTTGTGTAGGAATGCTGGATATGCTTTTAGGAACAGATCTAACTATGACACAGAAAGATTATGCTCAAACTGCTCAAATGTGTGGCAGAGCATTGATAACACTGATAAATGATGTCCTTGATCGAGCAAAGATTGAAGCTGGAAAGTTAGAGCTTGAAGCGGTGCCTTTTGACCTGCGTTCTCTCATGGGTGATGTTATTTCCTTGTTTTCTTCGAAGTCACGGGAGAAATGCATTGAGGTATCTTACTGTTAATGCTTAAAGTAGGAAATGGCGTTGCCTGGGCCATCACTTTGAATGGATATTGATTGCTTTTATTCCAAGTTTTTGGCTGAGCAATTGACAAATAATGCAATTCTGCTGTCCCTATACTTTTTTGTGGCAGATACATTTCCTGATCTTTTCCTTCATGCTGCAGCTTGCAGTATTTGTATGTGATGATGTTCGAAGGTTGTTCTTGGAGATCCTTGGAGGTTTCGACAGATACTGACAAATTTGGTCAGCAATGCAGTCAAAGTAAGCAGCCAATTTTG
>JAENPR010001836.1:0-104755 GCA_018135685.1 Themeda triandra
CAACACCCCTCCGACCGCAGGAAATGCCAAAAACTCATAAAAGAACCCACATTGGCAAAACCGCACATTCTTGGTATTGTTACGAAATCAGATGCTAGAAGAGATATTAAAAGGCTGACATAGCCGGGCGTGTGTTCAAGGCAGTGGTGGGTGGTGGCCAGCGAGGGCTACCAGGCTCTCTCCCCCGACGCTGTCGGTGGAAAACCTAGCGACGGCCAAGGCAAAAGCTAGCGACGAGCCATGACAGCGGCGGTAGCTGCGCAACAAAGCTTCGGCAAAAATAAGGAAGATCGATAGATTATGTATGTTTGACAAGAACCGCGAGCTGGAGGTGATCCACTCCCGCTGGGCCATGCTGAGCGCGCTCGGCTGCGTCTTCCCCGAGCTGCTCGCTTGCAACGGCGTCAAGTTTTCGGCGAGGCCGTCTGGTTGAAGGCCGGCACCCAGATCTTCAGAGAGGGCGGCCTGGATTACCTCGGCAACCCCAGCATGATCCACACGGCCTCCTACACCACGATGGCGGCGGATCAGGAGCGGGAGACGGCCTCGATGTCGACGAATACCAGCGGCGGCGTCGATGTATCGCACTAGGCGGGGGAGGCGTGCCTAGCTAGCGTGGAGGAGGCAGGATTACGGAGGGAGGGAGGCCTGTTTTCTTTTTATAGGGAAAGGGACGGGAATTACGGAAGTGAGGAAGTGATCACATTTTTACGGGGATTTGACGGAGAAAGGGACGGGAATTACGGAGGTGGGTGGGAAAGAAGTGATCGCATGTTTCTTTTTTACGGACGGAGGTGGAGCGCGGATCGCAGGGCCGGGTTGGACGACGGAGCGGTGAAAAAGCCGCACAGTAACAATGTCCCTGTTTTACTCTTTTTAATTCTTTTTAATTAATTTAATTTTAATTTTAAATTTAAATTTAATTTTAATTTTAATTTTAAATTTAATTTTTATTACCTTATCCCTTGGCTCCTCAATCCCGATAAGCAGTGATACTTTTGTGTAGAGAGCCGAGAGGCGTGGATCAATAATTGTTATGGTAGCAGGTTTGGCCACAAGGTCATCAATCCTGTACCTGGCACGCCGGTCATCAATCCTGTACCTGGCACGCCGCTCTGTCACCTCCTGAAGTTGCTTTGTGATGTCTTCGATGGCGCACGAAATTTCACGCCGAACCTTGCCCTTGCTGAACAGATCTCCCATCTTGTTCAGGGCGTGTTTGAGCCTGCTCAGGTCAGGGTGCTCATGGCCATCTACACGTACCAGGAAAGAGTCCAGTATATCTTCAATATCATAGGAAGCCTCCCTAACCTCTCGTGCCCAAACCTTGACTTGCTCATCGAGCTGGTCCCATGGCACTGCTGCCACCTTGCGGAGTGCAGCGTGCATGCTCTCGAGCTGCCGGGAGAGGGATTGGATTTTCACCTTGACTCCCTTCTGCAGCTTGTATTCCTCCTTGAGCAGCTCCAAAAGTTTGGAGGAGACCATTCCTAACGCACCGGTGACCAGATCCATACTCACGGGGCTCCCAAGGTTAATCAGTCAGTCTACTACTAATCTGCTTGGGGGACGCAGGTTATCTTTATGCCTTGTATGTTCTTTGCTTCAGTGCAGCAGAGACCAAACTGAAACAAGCAAAAGAACTTTGAAGTTAGAGAGATATGTAAAGAAGGATTTAAAACCAAATACTTATAGTTAAACAACAGTGACTTGAACCTAAAATTTTTTGCAAAGCTAAAGTAAATTATTTCTCTGTTTTGTCTCAAAGAAAAATCTAGGTCAGTATTTTCCAAATGAAATTGCTTCAACTCACCAAGGTTGCCGTGGGTGGAACTGCAAAGGAGTAGCATCGCCGGGGCAGCTAAGACACAGAGCATGTCCAGCGTGTTACGCAGTAAGGAAGAGACTACCGTGTGTTAACGTGACTACTAGAAGTGCCCGGATGACCTTGCTGATAAGTGCGCGGAATGTCCGTTCAAATCATTGCTACTTTTAAAACATTGTGCTGCTTTCCATGACAACCAGCGCCACGTAAGTCTTCACCTAATCCAAGAGGGCCGGCGATCTTATTGATTTACTATAGTGGCACCTCGTAAAGTTGATGTATATATAACAGCAACTAGACGTATGATTGCTGCTTTTGAAAACCTTTGTGATGCTTCCACGAAGGCCGGCAGTTCGCAAGGCTCCATCAAATGACCAAACACATAGAGGGACTTAATTGTTAAGGCACCCTGATCCTGCGGCACCCCGCTCCGTTGATGCTCCGTCGTCCGGTGCCAGCCCTGTTCACATTGGCGTATATATGAACATGAATATGTAATTTGCATAACATATAAAAACTCAACTCCAATACGTACGTACGTGCAGCTAAGGACAGCACTAAAACATTGCAAATCCTCTCATCACTTCCCATTTCCTATGTCGACTGTTGGTGATCGTGGTTTTCATTCTGACGAGTGACGTACAGATTCAGAAGCTATTTGCCGATGAGGCAAATTGGAGAAGTGGCGCATCGAGACGGATGGAACTTTCGACGACTTGCGCCTCGCCATCGGAAAACTCACCAAGCGCTGCGTCCATTTGGTGACTGACGCTACTGTGCTGCTACTTCGCCGGGTCTGATGCCGATCCAGCGCCTCCTGTCGAGCAGGCCGCCTTGCGCCGAATCAGACTGTGACAACGTTTAGTTGTTCGGCCCACCAATACCTCAAGGCCTGTAATAGGCTTTTCTCGTGTAGGTTGCCCAACAAACTCTTTTCTAGTCCGAGCAAGAGTCTAGGCTAACTGGCTAAGGTTGCCCAACAAACACTAATTTGCACTAGTGTTTTGTGCGCGCCCATGCGCGCGAGCAATGGCCACAGTAGCATTTCGTAAAGAAAATGTAACATATAGATTAGATGTGCAGATATGAACTAAATGTTACAATATGGACGTACCATAGATACAAGATGTCTAGACGAACTAAATATCACAGGTGGGTTGATGGATGTTCAGTTCGTCATAATGGAAAAGAGTTCAGCGATAGTCTATAAAGGAAGCGCGGTGTCGAGATGGCCTAAGAGGCAAGAGCTTATTTTGCTAGCGGTTAAAAAATCAAATAGGCTACCCATATTTATCACCAAAAAATCAAATAGGCTATCTGAAAAAAGAGGAATTATCAAAACTATCAAATTCCATGGTTCCAGGTTTCTGATGCCTAGGATCATCTTTGTCCAGGGAAAAAATAGAAAGAGAGCTTGATTCACTCAAATTCCAGAATAGGCATACGAAAAAGCACCAGAGTCACAATGAGTGCAGAAAATGTTGGTGAACAACAACCATATACTGTGTAGAGATCTGGTTCACTGCTTTAGCTATTAGTACTATGGCATTCAACCTAAATGGTTTCAATCCAAATGGTGCAAATATTTTTTTTTGGTTAGCGTGGACCATCTAGCTGAACATTGAGCCTTATGGCTCTTACAAGAAATAGACAAAATCAACTGGGTGGGCCATGGGAAAAAAACAATGATAAAATACACCTGACTGAAATCTAAGATAAATAAAAGCATGTATGCGCTACATTAAAAGCATAGGTATGGATCTGACTACCTTAGCACATTAGAGCATACACGATGTAATTTTATAGCCTGAACATCCAACATGTAGAACGCAGTATGTATGCATGATTTTTTTAGGTTAATGTGGGCCATCAGAATGTAAATCTGCTGCTGCGACATGATAGGGTGGCATCACTATATGAGGGATCAGAAAATCAATAGGTTTCACATGCATATAGTACCCGAAACGAAGTTGTACTGTATCCAGGACCTGGTTCTTTGTTCAGCATATAAAAAATCAAACTCATAGGTCATAAACAATGCAAGCAGTTCAGTATCATAGATTCAGAGACAATGCAAGCAGTCAAGCATCCAGAAATTACGAAAAAAAAAAATGCAAGAATCAATTTTCAGCTGTTACTTTGATATTTGGAACCGATAAATCTTACCCAGTGGTACATAAAAAATACACCAATGAGTGTGATGGCCATCTCTGCTTTTCTAGTAAAGATAAGCTGAGTTGGTCTGCCAATCAATACTGCAACGTGAGCTGCACGATCCTGAAATGTAGTGTTTTGTGAGAACACATAACATCGTGTGCATGACTTCAAATAATCTGAGAAGAGCCACAACTCTTATGTCCAGGAAATTAAAGAGAAGTGATTTGAGATAAACCTAATAAGATAAGTATTTGCCTCAGTACATCAAGCAGCAGGATAGTAAGCACACATATTTATACTATTCTGCAAGGTACAACTCTATTGACCCATTGACCCATGTAGTGGTTACAAACCTACAGTCATAAAGATAGGTAACCTGAAAGACACAAACTGAAACTGTGGTACTCTAGGGTAGCACCCTATTGATTTTCATAGTAGCCAATCAGCTGTAGCAAATATACTTAAAAAATAGCTGAAATAAACATACTATAAATAGGATATCAAACCATCTTGAAACCCGTAATCAAATCAGCCTAAGCATGTTTGCAGCAAAGAAATTTGCTTATAGCAGGCTACATACTAATGGCTCAGTCGATCATTTAATGGGTTAGCTTTGCAACCTACGTAGCACTATATCTAAAATAGTTTCCTGGAGGAATGCAAGGAATGGCATGTTCTGCACTGAACATTTTCTTGCACGAATGGGAAAAATGACATTAGACGGTTTCAATAGGAAATTGCATTTTTTGAACTTCTATTTTTGAATTGATAGAGCAACCAACCATGCAGCAAGAATATATCCCTTCGATGTATATTGGCATGAATACAATGCTCATATTCCATGCCTATGCGATGATCTATGCTTGGAAACATTATGAATACAATGCTGCTTTTAGTGTGCTGTGAAATCTGTCAGCAATTTTTAGAATAGGATTCTGGGAGGAGGCAACAGTGGCATAAACATAGCTAAGACTGGATGTATGTTTCATATGATGTGTGATCCATCGAACGAAATCGATCGTAAAATTTATAGCTGGCTAGTCATAATAGTAACTAATAAGAATAACAGATCAAGTTACATCTACAGGTAATCATTGCTTAAATCTCATTAAATAACATCTGAGAAGTTTCCTTTCGTTCATGTCAATAACCTGATTAGGCTCATCGAAATATGTTTCCTGCCTCCAATTCGGAGCACAAAAACAAATTTTTATAGTGGGAAACTAAACATAGCTTAGCTATCAAAGGTAAAGGTCACTGCATGGTCGGGGCAAAAATAAGGGACACAAGCAACATGGTGTGTTAGTCGCGAACCATAGCCCGTCCAATTGTAGAACATATTTGAAACAAATTAGTGGACAACACAGAGTAGAAATCTTCATGGACACATGGACCCACTGCAGCGAAACTGCAATTCTGAGCTCAGTGAGCACTGAGCAGTCAAAACAATATTTTATATAAACAATAGAGTAGATGCTTTTGTTAAGAAAAAGGACATATGTTCCTGGTGATCCTCTTACTATTTTCTGTAGAATTTTCAAGCAATATTTGGATCACTATGAAATGGAAAAGAAAACTAAAAACATGAAGACACACGTACCAGCAAGGCTGGCTTCAGCCTCTTTCCATGATCAGGCTGCGCTCGTTCGTAACCATCAGCTGTCCCTTTTCATAGCAGGCCTTTTCACTGTCTTGCTGTTGATAAGCCACCAGCAAAAGAGCCGGCCAGCCATCTTGAGACCTGGGATAGAGGGGGCTGCAGTGCGTGAGGAGATGTCGAGGGCCCAGTCGCCGGCGCACAAAGGCGCGATGGATTCAGAAAATGCGTTAGGGATGCAGATAGGAAAGGGACCAAGACAGGAGTAACGCACCGGTGGCTCACGTGCCATGTCTTTGAACCAGCACGGGACACGGGGAGCAGACGCGCAGGAGACAATGGCCAGCGCCGTCGCCGGCCCACGGTCGTCCACCATGCCACCGCCGTCCGTGGCCTCTGGCGGCCTCCTGCTTAGCACCATGCACAGATCCGGCGTGAGGTGGGATGGATCCGGCCATGGAGGCACCCAACCCGCTAGATCCGCCAGTGAGGACCTCCTCCAGCAAGGAAGAATGAACAAGCAAGCCTAGATTGACATTCATCCCCGACGCCGGTGAGGAATTTGGAGGGAGAGAGAGATGAACGCACCATAACCTGTGCGGCGGCCGGGCGGCAGATGTCCACGTGACACGCCATGCCCTACCCGCGCTGTCGGACCACTGGCCGTGGGGTCGAGCTCGCCCCACGCTGCCTCCGAGTGGGGCCCGCCGCTGCTGAGGCCGCGACGTCGAAGCCGCTGCGCGCTCGCCCCACGCCGCCTCCGCCTGGGCCCGCCCGTGCGGAGGCCGCGACGCCGGAGCTGCTTCGCGCTCGCCCTGCGCCGCCGTGCTGTCGCCGCGTGCTCGCCGGCCATGCGCCACCGCACCGCCACGCGTGGCCGCCGCCGCGCCTGCGCCATGCCAGGCCCGTCGCGCTGCGTTCGCCCCCGCGCTGCCGCTGCTTTGGGCCCGCCCTAGCCGCCGCCGCCGAGAGAAGAGGGGGAGGGTGGAGAGGCCGCCAGGAGAAGCGGAGCTAGGGTTGAGCCTATATATATCTAAGATGGGAGAGCAGCAATACCATCAGATTGAAGATCCAAGGGTCAAAAACATTTTGAATGACGTGGACGCCTTGGCTGTGCGTCGTGGCCACAACAAATTTTCTCTTTAGATGTCAAGCACACCATTGATCGGGGAGAACCGAGGCCAGTTTGTAAATAATTACTTTATTTATTTTAAGGTAGGGAAGAAGCAAATAAATAAATAAATAAATAAATAAAAGAGATGCGGTGCTTATAGTTTGGCCTCTTTCACTCATGCATATAAATTAAAGGACGAGCGAAGTATGCGAGTCATGCAAAACTTTCTGATCTAAGTTTTCTTTTTTTTTTTTTTTTTTTTTTTTTTTTTTTTTTTTTTTTTTTTTTTTTGCAAAATGATCTAAGGCCTTCAGTTTATAAAGCAGAGAAACTATGTACATAGTGATCTATGCTTGCGGTCATTTATTCAAACAGAGATGAATCTAAAACCCAGTATATATACATTGCCTGTTATAGCAAAATGCTGATGTATATGCAGTAAGTATGGAGCCACTGCAAGAATTTAGCTAAAGCTTTCCGCCGTATATACTAGTCACGACACGACAAAAGCATCTCTTCTATGCAGATGGAATAGTACGAGCTAGTTGTTCAAAAGCATCTCTTCTATAACAGTGGATCGATATTCCGTTTTCCGCCGTATATAACAGTTACTACCTCTTGTCGTTCTCCGCCGTTTTCCGCTGCAAGAACAGAAACAGAGCTCAAGTTTCTACCTAAAAAATAGAGATCACCCAACACATGATTTTAGCTGATCGTACTGTTCCATCTTAATAACACGATCAAAAGCAGAAAATACTGGGCAACTGTGTAATATACAGAAACAGAGCGTACTACTCATGAAAAGTGGGCATTCAAACTTTTTGCATTTCAGTGTTGCTTACTCATACTCGTCGTGAGTAAGAAAACACCTAGCAAGAAGTAATAATCACTTGAAATGCAGTGATAGAAAGTGATTGGGGGAATTCTCAATAGTATTGTGATTGTTCAGTGTACAGATATATAGGCATTGTGGACAGGCCCACTTGCCATATTACAATCCAACACTTCCCCGCAGGGAGCATTGCGAACATTAAGACGGGACCTAAACTCTGTGAACACAGACGTCGGCAAACCTTTTGTGAAGATGTCGCCGTACTGTGATGTAGTGGGAACATGCAGAAGTGGACTTCACCAAGGGCGACTCGCTCTCTGACGAAGTGCAGATCAATCTCAATATGCTTGGTTCGCTAATGCTGAAACGCGTTGGTGGAGAGATAAACGGCGCTGACATTATCACTATAAACCACTGTAGCGCGATGGAGTGGACAGCGAAGCTCTATCAGGAGCTGGCGCTAATAGCAGGCTTCGGCGACTCCATTCGTGACTGCTCGATATTCCGCCGCTGCACTGGACCGAGACACTGTCGGCTGACACTTGGACGACCAGGAGATGAGATTGTCCCCAAGGAATACCGCATGACCCTACGTGGATTTGCGTGTGTCAGGACAATCCACCCAATCTGCATTGGTGTAGACAGTGAGATCAGCTGGAGAGGTCCGGTGAAGGTGCAGTCCGAGATCCAAAGTACCCTGAAGATACCGAAGAATGCGCTTTGGAGTGCTCAGATGAAGTTTCCGGGGGTCATGCATATACAGGCCGACCTACGGAACTGCGTAGGCGATATCTGGCCTGGTGAAGGTGAGGTATTGAAGAGCCCCAGCAAGACTGCGGTACTGACTGGGATGTCCACAGGAGTGTTGCTCGCCTTGCAGTTGCTCATACCGGCTCGCTCCAGAATCTCCAGCATATACTGGCGCTGAGAGAGAAAAAGACTGTCACCTCGGCATTGAACATTGACACCAAGAAAATGATGAAGAGGCCCCATATCTGTCATAGAAAAGAAGAAGACTTGGAAAAGACGCAGTGAGAACAATATCATCGATATACAGTAGAAGAAAAGCCATATGAGCACCTTTGCAGTAGATGAACAGTGACGTATCAAAATTGGCCTCAACAAACCCAAGGGAGGTTATGTGAGAGGCGAAGCAACTATGCTAGGCGTGAGGAGCTTGCTTCAACCCGTAGAGTGACTTGTTTAGGCGACAAACATGATTGGTCTTGGTCGAGTCGACAAACCCAGTAGAATGGACACAGTAGACTGTCTCATTCCGGGTACCATGGAGAAAAGCATTCTTCACATCAAGCTGGTGAATCGGCTAGGAGCGAGATAGAGCTAGAGTGAGAACAATCCTGATGGTGGCTGGCTTGACAACTGGACTGAAAGTTTCATCATAGTCAATGCACGGATGCTGTGTGAAACCGCGAAGAACCCAGCGAGCTTTACAGCTGTCAAGAGAGCCATCGGACTTGAACTTGTGACGAAAAACCCTCTTGCCGGTGATGAGATTGACGCCGGGGGGGAGGGGGCGAGGCACTAAGGTCCAGGTGTCGTTGTCCTGCAGGGCATCGAACTCGGCCTGCATAGCCTGATGCTAGGCCGGGTCCAAGGGGGCGGTGCGAACGGAGGACGGTACTGGCGAGGTGGCCGCGATCGTCGTGGTGAGGTTGAGACAGTCCACGGGCTGCCGAAAAACTTCCTTGCCACGAGTGCGCATGCCGTGCGCATTGGTGATGGGGGCGATCGCCTCGGGAGCCGTGGCGACGGTGCGGCCTGTGGTCCGTCCGCGCCACTAGCAGCAACCTGGGACGTGGTGTCCGTAGAGGCAGCAGCACCAGCCGGACCAGTGGAAGGACCGGTCAGGTCAGCCTAACCATTGTGACCACCCGAGCCGCGCTGGTCGTGGCTGGCTGTACCACCGGTGGAGAGGCTGCCGGGCTGGCCGTGTCCGGTTGGCTGCCTTGGCTGCTGGCCGAGGCAGCAAAGGGGGAGGCGCCGGGTGTCCCAAATGCGGCATGCAAGCTGCCAGGGAGTCATGTACCTGCAGTCATAGCTCCTGGCCAAATAGGCGAAGAGGAATCATCAGCATCGTCTAGAAACGCAAGTGTGTTAGGATCCTAGGGGGAAGTGGACATCTTAGAGAATGGAAACAATGTCTCATCGAACACAACATGATGAGAGACGATGATCTAGTTGGAATGAAGGTCGAGACATCTATATCCTTTATGGTTAGAGGAATACCCTATGGAGGATAGGTTAGGATAGCAAGCACAACCAAAAACTCGAAGGTGAGTGTAGGAGGGCTGTGTGCTATGAAGAGCAAAGTACAGAGTTTGGCTGTCTAGGGTTTTAGTGGAATGATGATTGAGGAGATAGGTGGCGGTGTGAAGAGAGTCAGCCCAATAAACCGGAGGGAGACTGGCGTGAAATAGAAGGGACCGCACAGTGTTGTTTATTGTGCGAAGAATGCGCTCAGCATGTCCGTTCTGTTGAGAGATGTATGGGCACGACATTGTTGGCACTCCCAAATGTCAATTATATACCATCAATTATTGCTTAACTCTCATGTAAAGTGATGACCAAAGCATAGTTGTAGGGTTTCATTCTAACAAGTTCCACTAGTTGTGTAATTCTCACTTATTTTGCAGATATTGAATGTTTGACTCAAGTGATGAATCTAAGCACACCATCATGAAGAGCTCGTCGGGACGATCGAAACAGACCTATTATTTGCCATATTTGGAGTCCCAACAAGAGAGTCCTTGATGCATACGACTCAGAATATTCTAGAAGACACCGGAACCATCACCAAGCCAAGAGTTTTAAGGACTAACCTAACAAATTTCACAGCTTTGGTGAATTGTGATCTTTCAGGGATTAAATAGAATAAGCTGAGGAGGAGTAAGGGCCAAGGAAACATATCAAATCAACTTGAAATTCCGCGAAACCACTTGGAGAAGGTTCCAGAGAACACCAGAGGACACCAGAACGAACTGGGAGCCAGGGTGCCACCCAGCTAGGTCGGCCGACCAAGGCTCTAAGTCGACTAACCTAGGTCCACCTGGCATTGGCCTCCCCTTTCTCTAGAAGCTTCCCACCAACCTCCTCGACGCATCTCTGCCACCGATTCAAGTCGGTTTTATCCGAGGGCCTCGGTGCATCCCTAGGGGCTATATAAACAGAGGCAGACCCCCCGGGAGAATCAATCATTGATCATCTTCATTCAAAAGGCTAGAGTTAGAAACTAGGATTTCCATAGCTCTAATTCAAGTTTAGGGTTAGATCCAGTTAGATACAAGTAGAGTTGAGCGTGGCTCAGGATTTCGGATCATCATCAGGAGATTTGGTAATACATCATTGTATCTTATTTATTATTTGACTTTGTGCTACTTCAATGATATCATTATGTTCTTATTTATCTTGTTCTTACTTTATTCTAGTTCTAAGTTAGATATAGTTCGATTGATAATATGTTTATGCATATGTTCGTACAGTGCTTAGTTCAACTCATGATTGGGCCAGATGGTAGGGATAACTTAGGCAAGGTGCCTGGGTTAGATTTACCTATGAATGCACCCTTTACTCCGGGCCAACCAGTGGTGGATCACGAAGGTGACTTTTATAGCTTCGTTGAGTCCTCTGTAGTCCACTCCCCGAGTAACAGGATGAGTAGAACCTGGTCATAGGGAATGGATTGCTATGTTCATGAAATTCCTTGCTTGATGTTCTTATGCATAGACAGACGATTGATTGTGCTATAGATGATAATGGATGACTAGAGTAGACAATAGGCTAGATAGATCTGACTACTAATTTCTAACCCTTGCGCAATGATGAAAATTTGTTGCAATATGCCCAATTTGGTTGCAAAAGGTAGATTTTGCCACCAAATCGTGTTCGTTGCCAATGGTTGCAAAAAGTCTCGTTGCATTAAGTTATTGCAACCATTGTTAGTTCGACGTTGCAAGTGTTAGGGTTTCTTGCAACCATGGATGTCCGTTGCCAAGCATGGCAATAGGACGTTGTCGCAACATTCATGGTCGTGGCAATATAAGCACTTGCAACGAACATCATCGTCGCAAGAGATGGTACATGCAACGAGCAATGTCGTTGCAATAGTCTCATTGCCACGCTACAATTTTGTTGGCTAAAGTGTTATTGCCACGACCTACGTGCCGTGGCAAGTAGACCATTTGCCACGAAATTTTAATAGTTGCGAGAGATCATATTTATTGCCACAATCATTGAGCGTGGCCATAGCATCTTATGCCACGCAGTTTTATTCATTGCAAGAGACCATATGTTATTGCCATGATCAATTATCATTGCCATAGCATCATTTGCCACATAACTTCATTCATTGCGAGAGATCATATGTGTGTTGCCACGGTAGCCATGTCGTGGCAATAGTACCATATGCAACGCAATTTTATTCGTTGTCATATATCATATTGCCACGCAAATAAGTTCGTTGCTGTATAATCTTGTTGCCACACATAGCAGCTCGTTGTGATAGTTTGTATTGCAACGCCGGTAGCAATTGAATTATCACAATTGTGAAAATACAATAAAACCGTATCTAAAGCAATTACACTCACATATATTAATTGAATTATCATGGATTAAAATCAAATAAGGCCCATTGCTTTGCAGAGCAAGGTCAAAACTGACAGGCTACTTGTAAAATTCATAACTCCACATTCCCTAGGTATAAAATGATGAAATTTCCCAACGACAAACATCTTTGAACCCTCTATAACTTTGGTATTATCAAGTAGCACAGAAATTATAATTTACTACATGGAATAGTTCACATAACCAAAATTGCACAAGCTGCGGTTTCCTACAATAGTGAAATGGAATTAACTCCTTATCTAATTATTTACATATTTGTTGTAGATGCAACCTTTCTTGTATTCGATGTGTCTAATAAGCATATGCAGTGACATCGAAAACAAATGCACACCAATGTTAAATAAATGGCAGATTTGTGCACTGTATATTAAAGAACACGGCAAAACACGAATTACACCCAAACCATATCTAGTTCTCATGGCATGGTAGTGTTAGTTCATGTCTGTCTAGAATAGAGCCATGATAAAATGAGCACAATTTATTTTCCAATTAGCTCAAAACATATTGTAGTTGTTACCTTCTTTTTAGAATTTCTTGTTCTAATCATTAGCTGTTGAGCAGTGACAAATTTCTTCGGTGCCGCCACATTTGTAGTGTTTTCTTTGAAAAGTTTTTTGCTGACATTAGTAGCCAATCAAGTGGCGTGGGTAGTAGGTGGTTCTGCATCTCTTTGTACAACGACAACGCTTCCTGGTTCAGTCTACAAACATTGAATTGTTCAATCGGTTTTACCTAGAGTTTAAGGTATATAGCTCAAGATTACTTGGAACATAGAGCAACAATTTGATTACCTGCCGTAGGGCATCTTCATTCTCGTCATTTGCATGTACATCAGTCTCATTGTCCTCTTGTGTGGTTGGTGCAATTTGTATGTTATCATTGTTTTGTGGTGTACTCTACACATACAAATATTGAGGTAAAAGATTGGCATCAAAATCATGAGTTTATTAAAATGGCGAATGATAAAAAAAAATATTATGAAACATTACCTGATTCATAGTTCCATCTTTGTGCTGCACTAGCATCTTAAGCAATTCTCGCCTCATTTCATTCTTAGCATTTTCCAGATCCCCGTGCATCTTTCTCTTATTTGCTTCCTTCTCCCTTTCCCTTTCTGTAGATTTGTGTGCAAGCTGTTCTTTAACTTAAGCAAGAATAAACATGGTGATCTTAATAGCAGCTTTTTAAATTTTTCAGATCAACTATAGTTCAACACATCTAAAAAACGCACGGATATATTTACTAGTACTGTATAAAAGGAAGCTAACCGAGGTTTTGGAAGATCAACGTGGCTTGGCTATCACATTCAGGTTGAGTCGGCTATTCTAGTTTCTGTGCACCCTGCAAACAGTTGATGAATTAGCTAGAGTGTCAAGACTCAAGACCAGTGGTCAACACATCAGATCAACCAGCCATGGCATAAGGGCAGAACATAAAACAACAGAGGGAGCAGCCGCTGTTTTTTTTTTCTGAAAAGATTATCAAAAGCCAGATCGGTACTATTCTGGATTTGCAAAGACATCGGCTTTGGCCCTTTTTATCCCTAGTAGCCTATATCTACAGATTTCTTCAGCTCGTTGCTGGAACCAACGCCAAGAAGATCATTGAGATAAATATGCTCGGCGTCCCAGAAATTTCTCAGCGACGTCGTGATAGATAATAGAGACAGCACTTATAGCATCCGCAGGTTGCACAACTGTAAGACTATACTGGCAGTAATAAGAAAAAGTAGCAAATGGCGGCAATAGATCCCGGCATCGACCTATGCTATTATTGGTTTACCTGGTGCTATATGGATGAGAGAACCCAAGTTCGTCGTCGACTTCAAGGGTGGCTTCAGTATATTGATGGGCGCCCAAGGCGGTGGCATCATTGCAGGCGCTGATGCTCTTTGTAGGAAGCGATGTCCTGGCTGGAGGTCACATCGGCGGCGTCCTGGACGGAGGCGACGTCGGCGGCGTCGTAGACGGAGCCGGCTGGCCGTGTCCTGGACGGAGGCGGCGTCCTGGATGGCGGCGGCGCCATGGCCCTCCTAGCGGCGGCGGCCTTGATGGCGATCTAATTTTCGGGAGGGGATACGAGAATAGGCAGGTACGGGGGACGTGGGGAGGTTACACCGCGCTGATATATCGCTTTGTTTGTTTTTCCATTTACAAACAGAAATTTGGCGCGCGGGAAACACTAGAAAAATTCGGAGGGAATCAGGCGCGCATATTTTCTTGGGAGAGAAAATTTGGAGGGTCCGCAACAAGCAGTCCGTATATACTACGTAGTATACGTATTTCTTCCCAGTTCTCACACACGTACTCCATCCGTTACCATGCATGTACGTGTATATTATATATAAAAAGGTTCCTTGCTCCTTGATTAGCACACATAATCTTGCCATCGAGCTAGGCAGTTCAAGTGTATATACGTGTATATATACGTGTGCCAAGTTCATACGCAGTATACTTCAGCTATATATACGGCACATAATTAGTACAGGTCGTAGCACATGGCCATGTGCATAATAATGGCAGCCAGTTTTCTGATCTATACCTCTTATATAAACAAACCCCACTAAGCTGTTTCTCTTGCTCCTCCTTCCACCATCTCAGCAAATTTCAGTTTCTACTCACCACTAGGCCAACAAGCCATCTATACCTCTTATATAAACAAACCTCACTAAGCAAATTTTAGTTTTTCTGCAACATGGGTATTGACTGAGATAGGGCTTGAAAGCCACAAATATTCGTGTCAAGGTATATCCAAACGGTGTCATGGATTGGGTGGGACAACGAAGGCATGGGTGCTCTGCCACACGCTGATTAGGCGGGGATTCCCTCTTGGATTAGGGCATCCAAACAAGCCGTAATTAACTTTCCATGCGCAGTGAGCGCCTCCTCCTGTTTCCTCTTTATGCAGATGGTACGGTCCCGCGCATGCCTCTTCTCTCACGATCAGAACGGGCCCGCCCAATGAAAACTTTAGGGACCATATTGCCCCGTCCAGTGGAGGGTACGGTTACTTCCTCGTTTTGGACTACAATGAGAATGCGAGTAACGCTGAAGGTGCCGTGCGATGCAAAGGTCTTGGCGTAGTGAGGCTGGAGATACCCTCTCAATATCTGGGGATATGGAGCCAAGCACAGTGGGCAAACAACTTGGCGTGCATCCAGTACCCGGATTGGTTGTGTTTTCTCACCGGGGTTTCCCCCAATAATAAAATGTCGGTGCAGCCTCGATGTCCCGGGAGACGGAGCCAAGCATAGGTGGGCCAACGATTTGGCACACGTCTAATACATGGATCGATCATGTCTCCTCACTGGGTTTTTTTCTCAATATTAAAATTTTGGTATCGTCTCTCAGTTCCTAGAGCCACAAGGTGTGCAGTAGTTGTAGTAGTAAGAACATTCAATTCAAAAAAATAGGAATCTTTGATTTAAAATTTAAATAAAAAGGTTGGAATGAAATAAATACATATTTTTAAAAAATTTCGATACCATTGGAATGTTCAATTTAACAAATTAAACAAAAATAGAATAGAATAGCTCTAGTTGAGGATTGCATTAGTATATGCAGAAAATTTGGAGGTACAGTTATTTGGATTATTCGATGGGATAACGAACTTCAATTTATAATCCATATTCTAATAGAAAAGATTTATTCCTACCAAAATTACATAAATAATCTAGTGGTAAGAATATTATTTTATTATCAACTTAGCAAAGGGTTGTTTTCTTTTAAAAAAAGTCAGCGTGTAGCAGCCCAAGGGAGTGTCCAAAATGTTACGTGAAAAAGGACTCCAACAAAAAGGAGATACAGTCAGGGTAAAAGACTTTTTGTTTGAGGATTAGCCGGGGAGTAGAATTACAATAATCCTGATATGTACTCGTAACTTCGGTGTGCCGCTATGGGCACGGCGCAAAAATTGGACTGGCTCTAGTGCGTTAGATCATCTATGAACCAACGGTGTGGTCATGGATGACAAGAAGCTACCGATAACAGATCAGATGGTTATAATTAGGGTATAGAAAAGGAGAAACATTTACCTTGGCTGCTTTTTTATTTTTTTTATTTTTTTTTTGAGGGGAGTTACCTTGGCTGCTTTTTTTTTTTTTAGATTAAGTTACCTTGGCTGCTGCCCGTATAGGCCCATGTTAATTTAACGAGAGGCAGGCCGAGCGTCCCTCAGGCCCATGTGGGCAAGCGGCCCATAGTCCCATACGTGCGTGCATACATATCGTGCCGCCGCCGTAGTTCTGTACTTCTGTATGCCCGTATCGAATTATCGATTCGACCATTGAACTTTGACTCTTCTTCTCCTGGGAGGCCAGTACCGATCTGGCCATCTCCTTGATCCGTTGCTGGCCAGGACTGATCTGGCGATCTCAATCTCCTCCCTGTGTTCCCGCCGATACCGTCCTTGTCAGTCGATCGGTCGACCGTCTGTGCTCATCCTGATCAGATGAGATTCAATCAATCATTCTTTGTCTTTGGGATGTTTGCAAAAAGTTCTGCAATGATTTTAGTTTAAACAAAGCCACGAGTGATTGTACTGTGGGATCTTGTTTCATGTAGCGACCAAGAGATTCTGCATCTATACAAAGTTTCTATATATCATGTCTTGTGCAATTGATGAACTAATAATAATACTCTGCAACCTTTTTGTTTCGGGTAAAGAAGAAACTGATGCAATTTAGTTGGCCATATGTTTATTGGCGGGTTAGTGCTGATGCCTGTGTTATCGAACAGGCCCACCAATGGCTGAACTGGACGATGACCTGTTTGATGAAGACGACGACCCAGATGACACTTATCCTGCTCATGGAGTCGTCCCTTGATTCTAGGAGAAGATTCTGATGATGAATTTTTTGTGTAAAATTTACTCAACGAAGAAGTGCGGAAAATGTGAAACTAGGAAGCCCCAAATCCATGATAGGTGTTGATTTCTGTCTATAGAGATTTCAATTTGTGCAAGTATATAATTGTTGGCATATTGTTATATTCATGTCACTTTATGTCTACAAAGAAGATTTATAATATGTCCAATATTAGAACCCTTGTGATACTCTAAATATTCTCTTTTCCTCAGAATGCCTACGAGTTCTTAAACTGAATACAAGTAGTTGATCTTACTGGTAGCTGAACTTATGAAAGCAAGCAATTAATATTACTCTCTGAATTTCGATTTGTACTTGAACTGCAAGTAGTTGATTTCTGCAATTAGAAGCAATTATTGTTAGCAGATTTATTTATACAGCTTCATGTACCTGTAAACATGGAGTTAGTTGTTTTTCTTAATTGTGTGCAAATGTCTGCGTTTATCCACGAAGTGGTTTTCTAAAATTTATTCAACAACCACACTATTCTCCATTTTGTTGAAGAAACTTAATTTGAATATGGGTATACATGTGCACTTTTCAAATTTGATCTGTAGCATGGCAATCTTTTTTGTTGGGTGACACGAAGGACCTGCAGTATATATATAATTGTTATATTTATTTTTTCTAGTTATCTATTTATAGTTTATCTGAAAGAACGTATGTCTGAATGTTAT
Source organism: Themeda triandra (assembly GCA_018135685.1). Taxonomy (NCBI): domain Eukaryota; kingdom Viridiplantae; phylum Streptophyta; class Magnoliopsida; order Poales; family Poaceae; genus Themeda; species Themeda triandra. Next base: position 17,708 of record JAENPR010001836.1, read on the forward strand.
CTATATATTTGCCTAAATATGTTCCTATTCTATACGGTAAGTTGCAGACAAATTAGCACACCAGTTTCATACGATCGAGCTAGTCTGCTAAACTTTGAAAAATAACATGTTTTTTAATTACTTTCTGACAGGCCAAAGCATGGTACCGAGACAGGCTTTCAAAAGTTTCCAGAAAAAAATGAAGCTTCTATTTAAGAGTTACTGAACTAACAATGTCCGCCTTCAGTTTCTGAGATGTGTTCATTTGTCGGGGTCATGCTGACTTCATGAGCCAGGGCTTGCTGGCTCCGAATTATGAAGACAATCTACATGTTTCACAGGATAAGCATGAACTAGGCAAAAGCCAAATTTGTACCACGAAGACACTGAGATCACAATTTTCTCTCTTTAGATTCTTGCTGAGAAATTTGCATGTCCTTCAACTGTTTTGATTCATAGAGTTTGTGTTGCCTTTTAAGTGTTGGTTGATATGTATGGTGTTGTGTATTGTTCGACTGTTCAAAGTAGCATTTACAAATTCGAGTACCCTTTTTTTCCCTTTTTTCGTTAGCATTTTTTATTATTTTTTTTCATTTTTTTACTATATACCTAGTTGAGAACCTCCAGTATTGCAATGATCTATTTCTTCGTTGCCATAGGTATTCGTTGCAACAATGTCACACTTTTGCAACCAACAACTAAAATGTTGCAATATCACACTAGTATTGCAAGGCCAATAAATATGCCAACAACGTATATCAAATCGTGGCAATAGTGAGGACTTATTGCAACGATCTATTTTCGTTGCCATAGGTATAGCTCTTTTGCAATGCAAGTGACTATTATATGCTACGGACCATATTCGTTGCAACAATGCCACACTTTCGCAACCAACAACTAAAGCATTGCAATACCACATTAGTATTGCAACGCCAACAAAGGTGCAGACAACGTAATTCAAATCGTGGTGATAGTGAGGATTTTTTGCAACCGGTTTACAATTAGTTGCAATAGCACTTACTTATTGCAACGATCTTCGCACTTAGGGCCATGAAATAATTTGCATGGCAAAAATTCCACCTATTGCAAACGAAGGTGCAATTGGTTGCGATAACACCACTTATTGCAACCAAATCTTGCCATTGCAACAAAAAAGCGTGGCATAAGGGTCAAAAGTTAGTAGTTAGGAATCTAATCTCTTAATGTGTCACTAGATATGTGTACCTTACTTGATCCCATGAGTTTCTCTCACTCTCACCCTGGAATTCCCGCATTTATCTTATTTACCTTTACTATATATTTATCATATGCCTTACCCTGTAAAGATAGAGTAGTGATTAGATTGATATCTAGAGTATGTATTTGTAATTCTTCTTAGCCATATCATTTTCACTTTAATCCTGTTAAGCTCCCAAGGGTAAAATTGTAATTAATGATACCTGGAACTTTCTTGGGTGAAATGCTACAACGGGTGTATTTTATCTGTGCGCTTGTGGATAACTTTCTTTCATATTTTATAAGTGCCATGATCATAAGTACAACCACATCTTTTGGTATTGTGTTAGGGATGACAACCTAGCTTAAGTAGTGCTAAGAGACGTCCCGATTATCTCTAGTGCCTTTGTTGATAGTAGGTCAGTAATCGTGTTAGAGATGCTAGCAAGCATTTTTGGCGCCGTTGCTGGGGAGCTTCAGGAAATCTTAAATATGGCTATTAGAAAGAAATATCAAATATATACTTCTGCATCGAAATCATTAACTCTGTCTTTACAGGCTTACCCTTGTTCTACTTTTCTTGTTTATATCTTATGCAGGGTAACACAGGTTCAAATTGGGATCAATCAAATTCCAATCAGAAAACAACTTGACCTAGAAGAGAGATCAACACAAGTGGTGAAGATGATGGCTAACAAGACTTTGCAAGAGTACTTAGCTCCTAGCATTGGGAACATCCTTACTGGACCCATACTCTAGACGGAAAACCTAGCGTTTGACCTCAAGCCTAGCCTCATCAGCCTAGTCCAAGCTACATCATTCAGTGGAAAAGCACAAGAAGATGCGACTACCCATCTACAAGATTTCTTGGAGATTGGAAACAGCATCGTCATCAAGGACATTGCCCAAGAAATCATGCTCCTTTGGTTATTACCATTCTCATTGGAGGGAAGAGCGAGGATGTGGTTCTACTCCAACAAAAACAACGTCAACACTTGGGATAAATGTGCCAAAGCCTTTCTACCAAAGTTTTTCCCTATAGGCAAAACCAATGCCTTAAGCGAAAAAATTCAGAACTTTCAGTAGCAAAATAAAGAAACTATTCCAAATGCATGGGAGCGTCTTCAAGAATATATATTGAAATGCCCACACCATGGAATGGAAAATTGATTGCTGCTGCAAGGATTCTATGATGGACTTACTCAGAAATATCATGAGCAACTAGATGCAACTACAGGAGGATCATTCATGTTACTCACTCTTGGAAAAGCTGAGATATTAATGGAAAATATAGCTGAGAATCGAGCTGGAAACAAGATAAACATCAACATTCTCGCCAAATTGAAGAAGTTCCAAAAGAAGCGCATGCACTATCAACAAGAATGGATGTACTATTAGATTGGCTTGATCAGAGGGACAATTACAAAAGAGATCGTCAAGCAATTCAAGATGCATTCAATGCTCAGAACAGATGTGGAAAGAATTTTGGGATAAAATTCTCAGATAATCCAAAAAATGCGAACATCATCAACAACTCTTCCACACCAAGAAAGCAAGGATTGAATCAACAGAAATAGTCTACTTATCAAGGTAAGTAATCAGGCTATTATAATTCTTCCAATTTTATGCAAACACCCTTGAGAGATTTAATCTTAGAATATGCTAGCATTAATGATAACATTGTTAAAAAGCTTGTTTCTAATGATAAACTTTTAGAGGATCTAAATGCAAAAATGGATGACTTTTGTTCTCGCTATAAAAGATCAACTCAATCATAATAATAAGAAAGAAACCCAACCGGCTAGTTGACTACTGCTTTGCCTTTTGCCGCTAACCCTAAGCAGGTACAATCTATAACTACAAGAGGTGGCAAAACCACTCGTGATCCCCATATCCAAAAGGGACAACGAGGAGGACAGACAAGACCAACAACACCAAAAGCAACAAAAGAGAAGAAGGATGACGAAGTTGAAGAGTTAGACCCACCAGAGCACGAGATGTTACAAGATTTTCAAGACACAATCATCCTACCATTCCCACAAAGATACCAGAGAGCTAAAGAGGATGAGTAGTTCAGCAAATTTGTTGAGGTAATACAGAAATTATATATCAATATTCCTCTTTTAGATGCCATGCAGGTTCCTACCTATGCAAAATATTTAAGAGACATCCTCAACAAGAAGCGACCATGCCCACCATTGAAGTGATCAAGTTAATGGAAGAATGTAGTGTGGCCATCCTCAACATTTCACCATCCAAGGAAAAGGATCTAGGATGCCCCACCATTAATTGTTCAATTGGAGATCAATATTTCAACAATGCGCTATGTGACCTTGGAGCAAGTGTCAGCGTAATGCCCAAGACACTATACAACAAGCTCCAGCATTCAAGACTCATCCCCACATCCATGTGCCTACAGCTAGCCGACCAGTCAATCCACTACCCTGTAGAAATTGCTGAAGATATTCCAGTCAAGATCAGAGAGTTCTTCATACTAGTCAACTTTGTGGTGCTAGATATGCAACCAGACTCAAAAGTGTCACTCATTTTAGGGAGACCCTTTCTGAGCACTGCTAATGCCCACATTGACGTCAGAATTGGAGATGTCAAATTCAACATCAATGGACAAGAGGAATGTTTTCCATTCAGACCAAGGCCTGAGTTGAACTCCACAGCAAATATGATAAGAGAAGAGGGAGAAAAACAGTCCGGAGGCAACATCCTGCGGCGCAGACGAAAACCCCGAGGAATAACGGAATTTGGAGAAGTTGTTAGTAGTCCTTAACCCACATTTTATACCACCAATAAGAATACAAAATCAATGCCAAACTTAGTGAATAGGGCTTTATGCTAATGATTTTCACGAGTTTTGGTGTTTCACTTGTTTTGCAAAGCATAACTAAAAATACACTTATATGGGCAAAAAAGAAGTAAAATATAAGATAAATAATACACTCATTTTGGCCCAAAGCAAGTCAAGGAGAAAAGTGACAAGGCCCAGGGAAAATAAGGAAAGAAAGTCAGGAGGCCCAGTCGCCAGATGAAACAGGGCCCAGACAAAAGGAGGTTGAACTAGAACTCACACCAAATTTTCCCATCTCCACGAATCCACAGCATGGGCCAACATAGCATACCAAAAGGAGCACATCCACCAATTTTGGGCCAATTCGCCCATGATAGGGTGTCAACCGACCTCTAGGGTTGGCTGACCCTGTCTTGGCTCCGTTCGGGCTTAGTTTCTCTAGCCAGCCCATGCCGACATGCCAAAGGTGGTTTTGTGGTGGGATTAGGTTCAATGTACCTGGAACTAACGTTGGAGGTTGGTTTGGAGGTGTAATGAGGGGAATCAAGGAATATTCCAAGGAATAACCCCTCCTCTCCACCTATAAATAGAGGGGTCCTCCCCCTCTCATTCAACCAACATTTCATGGGAGAAAGAGCACCAAGCAAGAGCAACACTCCAAAGGGGCTATGCCCTAGTAGCTATCTAGAGTTAGAGAGCGAGATGTGAGCGTGAGAGCGAGGAGTCGCTGGGCTTGTCGGCGCCTCCTCAACCTTGTACCTCTACGAGCATCTTCTTGGCTCCTTAGCGGGATCTTGGCTGAGTAAGTTGTTCATGGTTCTTATAGTCTAATAAATGTATTTCATTTAGTTGAGCTTGACCTTCTCTTGCTTGCGGGTTCGTTGTTCATCCCCGTGATGGATGCTCTAGTACAGGGCCCCTAATAAAGATGGGTCACCCTAGCTGACGCTAGAGTAGTAGTCGCTAGGATAGACGTGGTGTCTAGGCTAGAGGCTACCGACGTTTGCCTCGTTCCCCATGGTTGAGGGGTAGGTAGCAGGTGGTGACAGCCTTGTCCGTCCCTTGTATCCCCCACATTCAGGTTCGACGTAGAGCTAATAGCCGGTATTGCTTGGCAGACCAGGTGCAGCCCGGTGTCCGAAGTAAGCTGGTAGAAGTATTGTGATGCTATCCTTAAGACCCTAAAGCTATAGGGATCCATCTCTATCCCCTTTCTATCTCTACCCTTATGTTGTTCCTTAGGCGAACTAGCTAGCCAAAATACCTCCATTCCCTGTAGAAAATACGATACCCTGAATACTTCCGGGTAAAAGCTATAACAGTACTTCTGTACGCTTGTGGATTCTCTACCTTCATTAAAAAGTACCAACAAGCTTTCTTGGCGCCATTGTAGGGGAACAGTTGCTAATTTCTTCGAACGTAGTTCTTCCTCGTATCTGCATCCTTTTATGAAACAAAAAAATCCTTTTTATAAATAAAATATTTCTTCTATCCAATCCTACTATCTTGAAGCCAATTGCAAATTCAAAACTTTCTGCTTCAAAGGGGGAGGTCTTTGAGCCAAAATCTTTTTAAAACCAAAATTTTCATCCGGTTGTGAACTCCACCCTAGATTGAAAACCATGGTTTGAGCACAACCCTTCTCGGGCTTGATCACAAAGTCCCATTTAGCCACTTGCAAGACTTCAAGTAAATGTTTTCATGCTTGAGCATTCCTAGCATGACACTAAAAATTTTGAAGTGGAAATTATTTTCATTCAATGGGGAGACAAAGCATTGGTACACTAATGCCGTAGGATGTTTGAATGGGGACCAGGAGGAACTTAAAAACAAATTTTATCTCGCATTCTTCCCTATGTCCCGCATCAACTCTCTACCAAGGGCAATCCTCGATTTCGAGCAAGATGAGAAGGAATCCATAGGTGTAGCCTAGGCCATGTTCACTATGTCAATACATGTTGGCTTAGACTCGTCTTTACCTAATAGTGTGCTAATGCATCCTTTTGTTTGGGTCTTGACATAGAAGCTACCCTATGCCTTGATATGACCGCCGGAGGGTCATTTTTTCATAAAACCATGATGTCATAGAGGAAAGTCCTTGATCATGTCCTAGAGAAGCTCGCTTCTCTCATTATGGAACCTTAGGCCCTCCATAAAAAGAGCCATGTCAAGCTTTGAGGAGCCCTCATTAGTCGAATCCTTACCCTTGCCATCCTTAGATTCATCTGTTGAGCCCTCGCCCGAACCACGAACAGCGAATGAAGGAATGCTTTATTCTTCGAAGTTCGCTATCAATTTTGAGGATTATGGCAGAACCTCGAACATTTCTTGGCATGAAAATGCTGCATTTTTTCTAAGGAAGTCTCTCCTAACACGAGCATTCAAAGGAATGGTAGTTGGAAGTGAAATGCTCTTCTGAAGCAATTCAGATTCTTTCACATTCAACCACTATATCTTGTTCGGGAACTCCCATAGAAGCCCTGCACAACCTCACAGTCGGGATGAATTTCATGTTACAATTCTTAGCAGAAACCCTCTTGGGCAAAATACCTCTGGTCCCAAGAGTTCATCAGGGCTCATCTCTGAGTGTTGTGGGATTGCTAGCGCCATTGTTGATGGTAATTAACTCCTATTATAAACTATCAACTAATGCCAAGAACCAACTAAAATGAACCAAAGTGCCCCGTGCTTGGATTTAAACCTAACGAGTTCCACGAGTTTTGGTGTTCTCACTTGTTCTGTAGATATTGGATATTTCTACACATAAAAGCACCTCAAATGATGAATTAGAGCACACCATTACGAAGAGCTTGTCGAGACAATCGAAATGGATATATCATTTCTTATAATTGGAGTCCCGATGATAGAGTCCATTTTGGATGCGCTTTGGAACACTCTAGAAGACACCGGAACCATCACCAAGCAGAAGTTTTAGGGACTAACCTAACTAATTCCATAGCTTTGGTGAATTGTGATTTTCTAGGGATTAAATCAGAAACAGCCAAGGAAAAGTATGAGTCAAGGAATCAAATCAATCACATTGGATTTTTGCAAGAATTGTCAGGAAGGTTCCACAAGACTCCAAAGCAAAGGAGATGGCCACTTGGCTCTAAGCCAGGTCGACCGGTGTTGGCAAATCTGAACGCAATCACTAGAGACAGACAGAAAGTCTAGTCCCCGGCAACGGCGCCAGAAATGCTTGTTGACATTTCTAAGCGCAATCACTAGAGACAGACAGAAAGTCTAGTCCCCGGCAACGGTGCCAGAAATGCTTGTTGGCATTTCTGAACGCAACCACCAGAAGTATGGCAGCAACGCCAGAAATGCCAGGAGGGGTAATTCTCTAACTATTGGATATTCCGCAAGTGCACAGAATGTATCGCTGTAGCATTTCACCAAGGAGTACTCCAAGGTTGTCGATTTATATTTCTCCCAAGGGAAAGCCATAGCTAGGAGTCAATAGGGAAAGGAGATCTAGATGTCTATCATCTAGTATTACTAGTGATAGAGGGATGAACGAAGTGTATAGGAAGGATGGATCAAGGAGCTGGCAAGAGAGTCTAGGAGATAACTAGTAGAGTAGCAGCTAGGTGAGAGGGCAACGAGAGAGTGTAAGATTCCCTAAGTATCTTGACTTTACTTCCATGAATTAGTTCTAGTGTTAAGATCCTGGCCTAGTTATCCTAAGTGTACGTGAGAGTTAACTCACCTCTCTACTGTGGTCGATAGGCGAAACGGGGGTGGCACAGCACCCCCTGAGGCGGCTACCAGTGCAGGCCAACTATCTTGCCTATGAACACCACAAGAGAACTCCAAGGTCTCAGAGAGGTCTGTCGCACTTCGCTCCGGGCGTTCTTGAGTGCGACAAGAAGTTCACACTGGCAGTCCTAGTCTAGACACCACATCTACACTATTCCTACTACTCTTGGCTCTCAAAAGCCTTAAGCACTTCACAACAAGGCAAAGCAATGTGCTAGCAGAGAGGATTGTATACTTAAGGTAACTAAGACATAAAGTAAATACTAGCACTACTCAGAGAAAAGCAAGGGAAGAATAATATATTAAATGCTGAGAATCTTACTAGAATATATTAAATGTGCAACCGACCTTGAGTGGGCCCACATCCTAGGTCGGCCGACCAGGGGTTGGCTGACCTGTGGGTCCCACTCCCCTTCTAGAAGGTCCTGGAGTCGGTGGGATGCTAGGACAGGTGTCAACCCTCTCTTGGTCAGGTCGGCCGACCAGGGGTTGGTTGACCTGTGGGTCCCACTCCCCTTCTAGAAGGTCCAGGTGGCTGTGGGAGGCTTGTCCAGGTGGTAGGCCACCAAGGCCAGGTCGGCCGACCTAGCTTTGGGGTGCCTGGCCCACCTACAGCTTCCTGGTGCTATCCTCACCTGTCACGTGCAGTCTTGTCCGAAGTTGAGTTCACTTGCTTCCTTAGTTGCTTCTATGTGAATCCTTGGACCAATGTGTCAAATGTTTAGATCGTTGAAATGTGACACACTTGGTTCTAGGGGTTAGGATGGTCTCCCTGTAGCATGTCAAGGACCATGCTTGGAGGTCAACCCCTGCTGAGACCAACACCAGGTCGGTCGACCTGGATATTGGGTCCCACAGGGCTTATTTCCATCTTCTCTTCACTTCACAAGCTAAGAGTACAAGTGGAACTTATTAGTGATAATATACTCATGTGATGCTTATCTTCCTTCCATCGAGGACTGTTGACGGGTTTCTAAGTATACCAAAATGGGTCTTATATCTCGTCAACAAGATCCCCCAAGCTTAACCTTTGCTCGTCCCGAGCAAACGATCAAGACTTGGTTCGATTGGATCAGGTATTATCACTAAGTTAACATCTCAATAGTACTAAGTGCACAACAAAGAACTTCTCCTTGAATGGTAAAATTAGCAATGCTAACACACCAATATTACTTTAGCACTCGTGGGGCTTATGGCATTAACTTAGTCTTGGGATGTTGGAAGACAGAACAGCTTTGACTAGAGCATCTACTTTTCTCATTCTTTAGCAAGTTTCATGCCAGAGGTTTTTGATAAGTTTTTCAAAAGAAGTCTTAATGTTCCTCAAATGGTTTCTCTCAGGTCGCTCAAGTGGTGTATGAATTCTCACCAAGGCACATCATGTGTTTGCCTTTCCAAAACAACCTATCTCTAATAAGGCTTTATGTGGAGTTCAAATAGGTATGTCAAGGAATAGCATACCCGCAATGCATATGTTGTCTAGTTAAGAGACTTGGACCATAGAAGAGACTTGTCATACTCCCAGATCAAGATATGGAAATGGAATGAATGAAATGATGTAGGTGATGGATGGTAAGGTAATAGAAGAATGCTGTATGGTGGATGAGGTTGTTCATTTGATTCTATTTCTCTCTCTACTTCTATTGAGACAGGGCTAGCTCTCTCTTTTTTTCTTTCTTTCTTTTTTTTTGAGAGTGAAGGGATCTATCCATGGAGTAGATGCCTAGCCTTTTTGGGGTGTGTCTCATCTAACATATTGATAAATTAAGAGAGGATTTCTAACATTTGGAATATGGAGCAACCCATTTGGTAGAGATGGTGGATATGGAGGTGCGTACTTCCGGTGTAGAAGCAAGACAAGGATGGTGGTATGATTGGAGATGCGTACTCCGGGGTAGGAGTAGCATATGAATGGTTGCGTACTACGGATTAGAAGCGGCATATTTGGTGGTATGTGGATCTTGATCTTAGGAGCATGACAAACCTCTAACACAGGTTCTACAAGACTTAACCAAACTCAATGCAAGCGAGTAGCTTATGTAGAAGGCTTTTTTAATATGTAGAGTATATATGGCCATGGTAGGAATTTCATCACCATTGAGGAACAATTAAGTTTTTATTCATTTTCAAAATGAATTCTCTGGCAATCATGCGTGCTTAGAACAATAGTATAGAGCTCTTATCTAAACTATCTCATATCTCACAACAACTTAGACTTTGTTTTAGCACTCGCAACCCACTAAGTGATCAAGTTCATGATGGTTAAAAGTGCCAAGTAATCCATACTTAGAGGAGTGCTAAGTTGTAAACAAGCACTAGAGAAACATTAATTAGCAATTTCATCATCATTTCCATAGGAAGAAGAGCACACATGAAGCATGAGGGAGATAGATAAGCCTTTTTATTATAATCAAATTTTTATTTTATTTATAATGTAATAAAGTAAATAAAAGAAAATGCAAGATAAAGGACATACCTTGGATAAACTTACCTTAGTGGGGGAGAGGATCTCCCCCAAGCTTGGCTTTTGCTCATCTTGTATTGTTGTCGAGGTTGGGCGTTTTGTTGAGCCAAGCTTAGTGTTGTTGATGAGTTCATCCATGTCCATCTTTTGATGGCACCTCTCTCTACCTCATGGGTAAGGAGTGTGCACTCTTGGAGTGTGATATGGACACGGGGGTCTCCATATGGATCTAGAATGTCCATGGAGTTTACCTCATCGTCTTCTTCTACGCCTTCACCTGCAAGGTCTACTTGTTTCTGCAACACTTTGGCTTCTTGCCTGTGCGGTCCAAGAGGGCCAGATATGAGGCTGCTCTTGGACTCTTACTCTCAGTGGAGGTGCACAAGGCACTTATTGGGGAGAGCAACTTCTTCTCTTAGCTGCAAAATGTGAGACAATACAGGGACACACTAGGGAAACAAAGATTAGTGTTAGCATTAGTCCTCCCAATTGTTAGTGGTCCTTGCGAGGCATAGTCACTCCCACAGCAACGTGTGCCAGTGGGTAGTGACACACACACCCCACATTTGCTCTTTGAGCAAGACAAACTTCTATTGCTACTAGAAGAAGGGCTCACACTGTAAATGTGTTCACAGGGGAGGAGAGTAAGTGAGCAAGGGTGCTGGTGACCAACTTTATGGGTTGGTCGACCTGGACCCTTGGAGACCTTAAAGTGTGGATTTAGCAGCAAGATGGTGGATGGCTGTGTAATATAGTGAGGGTGCTGGGTGGCCATACCACAGGTCGGCCGACCCATGCTACTCCTCTGATTCAAAAAGCAGCACCACCATGAGCATTTTTAGGATGAGTAGATCAAAACCCATATGTTGGATGCCTATGTCCTGGGTCGACCGACCTAGGATGCTCCTCCCCTTGCTTTGTGCCAAAGTGGGAGGTGAGTGGAGGTCACTCTATGTTGGGTGCACTCCCAACATATCTCTCTCTTTCTTCCTTTCTCTCTTTGGGAGCATGCTCGTGGCATCCCCCTTGTTGAAGTGAGTGAGGATAAGAAAGAGGGCAAAGGAAAGCATCTACTTGTCCTAAGCTTAGAAAGAGAAGAGAAGGGCAATGTGAGCTCAAGATAATTCTGAGTGTGGATTTGGGCTCACACTGCAAGGGCGTTCACAGGGGGAGAAGGGCTAAGGTAGGCCGATCTCCCCTAAGCACAACTAAATGTTCTATTGGACTATGACCAGGCAATCCTGATGAAAACATCTCTGAATTGGCACAAAGTGGGGGTCGGCCGACCCCCAAGCTTGGCCTCTCAACACTCTCAACCTTTTGCCATGAAGTTTCAGGAGAGTGAAGGCTAGGTGTGGATCAGAGGTAGTGATATTTCAGTGATTCCCTAGTCTAGTGCTTGATGAACGATAGAAGATGATTGGCAAAAGTGGGGACATGGCTCGAGTGGTTCCCATGGACCATGGGGGCACTCAAGCATGCCTTGTTGACCACTTTGTAGATGTGAGCTGGTGGTTTGGTCCCAAGGTGAAGAGGGGTATCTATGCTTACAGTGATGGACCAAGGGACCACTTCTTTCAACGTTTGGCTAGCATAGTGTGTATAGAATTGTGATGTGAGTAGGAGACAACAGGGAGCCAATGGGGTTCATGTGTGGGTCGACTGACCCACACTTGGAAGCCCATTGAGCATCCAAGTGTTGTCCCTAAATCTACACATCTAGCCAAAGTGAAAGAAGCATGAGTAGGCCCAATGGTGGGATTGGCTGACCCCTACCTTTGGTGATCTACCAGCTCGAAGCCTTGGTGCAAGTCGCTCTCAAGGTTATGATTGGCTTAGTGGCTTGAGCACTCTTGCTTAGCTAAATGGAATGGTAAGTTTCTTCATCTTCTTAGCTAAAGCAAGAGATAAGAGTGAGGGAGTCTAGCTCCTAGGATGTAAGTTGACAGTTTCCTGTCTTTCTTTTCTTGTAGCAGTCCTCCTAGAGCTATATGACCACACATACCAGAAGCTGGAAGGAGGTGGGCCGAACCACTGGGTCAGCCGACCCATGGTTGGCCTCTCCCAAGCTCTGGTGACACTCTCTAGCACAAGCCAACTAAGTGCACCGAAAGTTCTTTGCTCAAAGCTGCAGAGTTTGCCAAGCTAGCTTCATCTAGATGTTCAAGTAAGCCTATGAAGCTAATCCTATCATGATTTTAAGATTTAAGCTTGAGCAAGTTATGAACATGGCATGGCAAAGCAGTGGGGTGAAGTTGGCAGGTGGGTGGCACCAAGGTTGGGTCGGCCGACCCAGCCATGGGCCCCACCTGGTGCCCAAGCTACTCAGCAGATTAAGCAAAAGGTTTTTTTCTTTTCTTATGCATGATAACTAAGTGTTATAATGAAATAAATGCAGAGGTAAAAGTAAACATGCAATTGGAGAGTGAAATGTTTTTGGGTTTTTGGTTATGCCTACTAGTACACTGAGCTTGAGAAGGCTTGGAACACTAAAGAGGAGAGAGAAGGTCAAGTGAGCTCGAGATGATTCTGCTGGCTGTGGTGTGGTATTGAGCTCAACTTGGGGTGCTAGTTATAGGGGTGAAAGGGCAAGGCAAGGCCACCCAAAGGATAGGTCGGCCGACCTGGCCCTGGCCCCTATGAAGCATGCTCTCACTCTGGACAAGGAATCTAGCCTCGTATTTGCAAAAAGTCACAAACATTGGACATAAACCTGGTCGGTCAACCAAGGTTTGTGCCTCCTACCACTTTAGTCATGCTAGGTCAGGTTGTCTGGCAAGGATTGTGATGGTCATGGTCCAAAGTTGCTGAGGTCGCTTCGTATTCCTATGTTTAGTGTTTGGTGAAAGAGAAAAGGAGAAAGCAAAAGTGGAGGCAAGCATCAAAGTGATTCCCATGAACAATGGGGACACTTAAGCATGCATTGCTACTCCCTATGCTGGCTTTGGCTGGTGATATGCTCCCTAAAGCATCCAAGACGCTTAAAGTGGCATCCTAAGCTAAATTCATGCGCAATGGACCATCTCTCCTCGAATTCTGGCTAGTGTGGTGGGCATAGGATCCTTGATTGTCATTGGGAGGCAGCAGGGTGCCTGGTGACACCAAGTCCAGGTCGGTCGACCTGGGCTTTGGAGCCCCAGGGCATCCTATACTACTCCTTGGATCCCTGCTTCTAGCCAAAGTGAAGAGAGAGGCGGTGGACCTCACAGGACAGGTTGGTCGACCTGGCCCTGGTGGCCCCACCAGCTTAACTTTTCTCTAATCACTCTTCTCAAGTTTTATTACCTATGTCTAACTTATTTTATCAAAATAAAATATGCAGTTTTAAAAGCAAACATGCAATTGAAAGGGAAATTGAAATGCACAAAGTAAATATGAGATAAATACTGACATACCTGGTCAGTGGAGGGCTCCGTGTTTTAGGTCCATAGAGCAGGACCTCTCCATTGACGATTGAGCTTGAATGTGCATCATCCCATCCTGGAGATGGAAGGGGATGATTGCACTTTGCCAAACCATCGAGATCTCCATTCTCTTCTTGATCAAGGTTTCATTCAAGGCTCACCTCATTTGTGAATTTATCTCAAAGACTTACCCTTTTGGATTTGAACTTCCTGCAGGGGTTAGTCCAGGCATACAACCAAAGTCTACACTAGTAATTTTGGGTTCAATTAATCAAACTTGACTCCATGTCTTATTTGATTAAGGTAGGCAGATTAATCTAAGCACCACGCTTAATTTAAGGAGCCTATGGAAGCACCCTAGAAGCACAACCAAACCAAAGCATACTAGAATAGGGAGTGGATGTGGAAAATGATGTGTATGAGATTGCTTCAAAGCGGGAGTGAGGTTATTGAATGATACATTCCTTGCATCAATTTATCACTCACAATCTATGATTGGATTATGAGTAATGGAGCTGTTCCGTCACTAATAATGGGAAGGTTTTATATTGACGGCAACCTCTTCTCTGTTGGTGCAAGACTACTGCTTCGCCTTTCCCAATAGCAAGAATGGGAAAAGGTGAAGACAGATGGCTTTTGTGGAGACATTCTAAATGGTGAAGGTCCCACACACCTATAGGAAGTGTTAGAGATGGGCATTGGCATTCCCGTGTGGCTTCCCACAAATGGGTTGGCTTGCACCATATTGACAAGCACAGACTCAACAGTGCATCCCCCAAGCTAGGCTGCGAACCCATGGTGACATAGTTAGCCAATGGTGCAGAATAGTCAGGGATGATCTTTTGGGTCATGGCTTCTTTGATAACCAGTGCAAAGCCTCCTTCCTTGAATGGGTTTTGGTTCCCAAAAGGAACCTTGGAGGTGGAACTTGACAATGTCTAGTTCACCTCAACAACCGTTCATGCACCGTCTAGCTTCGAGAAGCAAGACAGGTGGGGGGTAAACCCCTAACACTAATTGATAACTAGATTGGTCATTGACCCTGGATTCAATCCTATTAAAACTCCTAGGCTAACGCTTTCCCCGGCAACGGCGCCAGAAATGCTTGTTGGCAAATCGAACGCAATCACTAGAGACATTTAAAGTCTAGTCCCCAACGGCGCCGTAAATGCTTGTTGACAATTCTCGAGCGCAATCACTAGAGACAGACGTAAAGTCTAGTCCCCAAAGAATGGCACCGAAATGCTTGTTGGCATTTCGAACGCAACCACCGAAGTATGGCAGCAACGCTTTAAATGCCGAGGAGGGGTAATTCTCTAACTACGGATATTCCGCAAGCGCAGAATGTACCGTAGCATTTCACCGAGGAGTATTCCAAGGTTGTCGATTTATATTTCTCCCAAGGGAAAGTCATAGCTAGGAGTCAATAGGGAAAGGAGATCCAGATGTCTATCATCTAGTATTACTAGTAATAGAGGGATGAACGAAGTGTATAAGAAGGATAGATCAAGGAGCTGGCAAGAGAGTCTAGGAGATAACTAGTAGAGTAGCAGCTAGGTGAGAGGGCAATGAGAGAGTGTAAGATTCCCTAAGTATCTTGACTTTACTTCCATGAATTAGTTCTAGTGTTTAGATCCTGGCCTAGCTATCCTAAGTATACGTGAGAGTTAACTCACCTCTCTACTGTGGCCGATAGGCGAAACGGGGGTGGCACAGCACCCCTTGAGGCGGCTACCAGTGCAGGCCAACTATCTTGCCTATGAACACCACAAGAGAACTCCAAGGTCTCGGAGAGGTCTGTCACACTTCGCTCCGGGCATTCTTGAGTGCGACAAGAAGTTCACACTGGCAGTCCTAGTCTAGACACCATGTCTACACTATTCCTACTACTCTTGGCTCTCAAAAGCCTTAAGCACTTCACAACAAGGAAAAGCAATGTGCCAGCAGAGAGGATTGTATACTTAAGGTTACTAAGACATAAAGTAAATACTAGCACTACTGAGAGGAAAGCAAGGGAAGAATAATATATTAAATGCTGAGAATCTTACTAGAATAGGAGGAAGACATACTAGACTCTCCAGAAGACAACTTCGGAGAATCCGAGCTTCGCTCGACACACTCTAACTCCCACACTACTACTACTACTACTATAGTGGACTACATAGCTTCACATGGCTCTCAAGAGGCTTCTCCTTGATGTCTTGAATGAGAGGGAGTGAGGGGGTATTTATAGTGGAGAGGTGGAGTAGGGGCTACTCCAAGTGGGAGGTGGAGTAGGGGCTACTCCACCGCCATGTCATCGATCTGTGTGCCCCTCCACCATGCGCCGTTGGATCCACCGACCTTGGAATGGACTTCTGGGAATTCCCACACATGGGAAATGTGATGGGGAGGTCAATGGAGTGCAATCGACCTTGAGTGGGCCCACATCCCAGGTCGACCGACCAGGGGTTGGCTGACCTGTGGGTCCCACTCCCCTTCTAGAAGGTCCTGGAGTTGGTGGGATGCTAGGACAGGTGTCAACCCTCCCTTGGTCAGGTCGGCCGACCAGGGGTTGGTTGACCTGTGGGTCCCACTCCCCTTCTAGAAGGTCCAGCTGGCTGTGGGAGGCTTGTCCAGGTGGTAGGCCACCAAGGCCAGGTCGGCCGACCTGGCTTTGGGGTGCCTGGCCCACCTGCAGCTTCCTGGTGCTATCCCCACCTGTCACGTGCAGTCTTGTCCGAAGTTGAGTTCACTTGCTTCCTTAGTTGCTTCTATGTGAATCCTTGGACCAATGTGTCAAATGTTTAGATCGCTGAAATGTGACACACTTGGTTCTAGGGGTTAGGATGGTCTCCCGTAGCATGTCAAGGACCATGCTTGGAGGTCAGCCCTCGGTGAGACCAACACCGGGCCTCGGCCGACTGGATATTGGGTCCCACAGGGCTTATTTCCATCTTCCCTGCATTTCACAAGCTAAGAGTACAAGTGGAACTTATTAGTGATAAATATACTCATGTGATGCTTATCTTCCTTCCTTCGAGGACTGTTGATGGGTTTCTGAGTATACCAAAATGGGTCTTATATCCCGTCAACAACCGGCCTGCCATGTGGGACCGGCTGGCCCAGGTGTGGTCCACTTATCAGCCATCTTTGCGCAGCGGTCTCCAACCGACCTCTATGATGCATCTAGACCATTGTTTCAAGTTGGTTTGATCCGAGGTCTACGGTTCATCCCATCAGGGTATATAAGCAGAGGCAGACCCTCCTGAGGCAATCTCTTCAGACTTCAATTCATTATCTCTAGCCAAGAGCCAGGAGAGGGGTCCCTTGAATGGACTACCTCTCTAGAGCCTAGCAATCAAGAAGAAGACTAGTACACCTCTAGTTAGGTTTAGATCTAGTCTTAGAACTAGAACTAGAAGAGAGAGAGAGGTAGAAGATCTGGAGGAAGCCCCGGGCCCATCGGTGCTCCTTCTTCAACTTGTACCTGTTGACGGTTGTTAATGATCAATTTTATATGTCAACCAGAGAGAGAAAGAGGGGTATAATCTATTCACCACCATAGACTTAGGGTTTAAACTGACAAATTCCACAAGTTTTGATGAATATGTGTTTTCACAAGGGATTATCAGGAAAACATCCAAGGAGGCCCACATGTCATGATTACATAGAGAGAAAGACCGAACGGGTAAAATTATATATTCTAGAAGACTCCAGAAGGCAAACCACGGAAGCGGAGACCCACGGCATAGGGGTGAGTCGGCCAACTCCCTGTGGTGGGTCGGCCGACCGCCACCTCCACCAATCGGGTGGAGGCTCACGGATCCGCCTCCACCGACCTTGAGGAGCAATATTTATCGTCCGTTTAGGTCGGTTTGATCCGATGGTGTGGTGCATCCTAGGGGCTATATATTGAGCCCCGACCCCTGGCTAAAACCCTAATTCATTCAAGAATTCATTATTCAGAGGTAGCCATCAGCAAAGCCAGGGTTTAGAGAGATCTCTCCACCAGAGAATTAGAATAGCTACACTAGATAGAGGAAGAATCGGGCGTCTGTGCTCGGAATTCCGGATCTTCATCATCAGAATTTGGTATTATCTTGTATCTATTCTTGTGACTTTATTCTAAATATCATTATGTTTCTATTTATTAGGTTCCTAGTTTATTCTAGTTCTATATTTGATATGGTTATGATTGATAATAAGTTTATGTATATGTTTGCAAAGCGCTTAGCTCTCTTCGCGGGAGGGTTAGGTGGTAGATTTCATGTAAGCATGGTGCTTAGATGCCGTTTACCTACAAATGCACCCTATTGGCTGGGTCGTGTGGTAGATCGCGGAAGTGACAGTTCCGTTGAGTCCTCTGTATTCCATCCCCCATTGGTAAGTCTAGCAGAACCAAAGTTGCGTAGTAAGTCCTGCTATGTCTTGGCTTGTTATAGCAATGATCCTTATACATAGATGAAGAGTCTTTTGTGCCGTATATGATAGTGTAGAGTTGGAGTAGATGAATGACTTAGTAGATTAGAACCTACATAGGATTTCTATTTCTTGTGCTAATCGATGTCAACCTACCTTTTGTGAGTAGTCTATATCTAATCTCTGTGTGATTTATACCCCGAGCTTATTACTTTATATTCCCTTATTTATCATGGTTTACCCCTCGCCAAAGTATGTGACAAGATACAATCAATCACTCATAAGTAGTCGTGTTTAGCAAGTTTATCTCATTGTTTAAGTCCTTAGCTCTTTCCTTTGAGCTAAATATAAATAACGATACCGGAATACTTCCCGGTAAAATGCTACGATGGTGTATTATCTCGTTCGCTTGTGGATCCCATATTTTTCTTGACTAGAGGAGCAGTTTCTATACCAACACTTCTGGCGCCATGCTAGGGATGACAACTTAGCGTGAGTGGTGTTAGAAGTGTCAACAAGCATTTTTGGCGCCGTTGCCGGAGAAGGAATAAACTTTTAGAGAAAAATTGCTTAAGCAGATACTTAGAAAATGAGAGATTGTCACTAGTCACCTCTACTTTGGCAGGTTCACCCCTGTTGTTTTCTTTGTTTATATTTTATACGGGGTATTAGCAGGATTGAATTTGATTCATTCAAAACTCTCGATCATCGAGTCGGTTCAATCAAGAAGGAAGCTCGTCACCAATCAAGATGGCCGAGAAGACCTTCTCGGAGTTCTCTCGCTCCAACAATAGAGAACATCCGCACTGGTCCAGCAATACACACTAATATGGAGTTTGAGATCAAGCCTAGTCTCATCAACATGGTGCAAGCTATTCAATTCAGTGGAAAGGTACACGAAGATGCAAGTACACATTTACAGGACTTCATGGAAATTGGAAACACCATCGCCACAGAAGGAGTTAAAGAAGACCTCATACTTCTTCGCCTCTTTCCGTTCTCACTAGTGGGAAGAGCGAAGCAGTGGTTCTATGCCAATAAAGAAGATATCAATACATGGGCGAAGTGTTCCAAGGCCTTTCTAGCAAAATTCTTCCCAATTGGCAAAACCAATGCCTTAAGAGGAAAGATTACCAACTTCCAACAGCAGAAGATGGAGACCATGTCAGAAGCATGGGAGCGTTTGCAAGGATATATCCAAGATTGTCCCCATCATGGAATAGAAGAATGGTTACTCATGCAAGGCTTCTATCATGGATTAACTCCGAATACACGTGAGCACCTAGATGCAACTGTTGAAGGATCATTCTTATCACTCACTCTTGGGAGAGCTAAAAGACTCATGGAGAAGATAGTAGATAATCAAAGCTGGTCCCAAGACAACATTCAAGATTGCCATCGAGTGAAGAAGCAATTGAAGAAGTAAAAGCATTATCAACCAAGATGGATGCCTTACTCCATTGGCTTGACGAGAGGGCCAAGTACAAGGAAGATCAAAGAGCAATTGAAGCAACGTATAAGCAAAATTCAAGTTCCGTCGCGAGAAAGGTTCCACATTGGGTGCAATCATCAAATCAAGGTACACATCGGGTAATCATGCAAAGAAACCTACTTTAAGAGAGTTGGTCCTACAACGGTCAAGATCAACTCATCTATGGAGGATAGGCTTGCTGCTAATGACAAAACCTTGAAAAACTTAAGTATTAAAATGGATAGTTTCTCCTCTGCCATTAATGACCAACTAGAGTTCAATAAGAAAATAGAGGAAAAGATAGCCAAGTTGGCTGTTGCATTGCTTGTTGCCACTAACCCTGAGCAGGTAGGATCTATCACTACAAGAAGAGGGAGTTCCACTAGAGATCCTCCCTATCCAAAAGGAGCAAAGAGGCCATCCGTGCTACCACCAGTGTCAGAAGAAGAGAACTTCCAACCTGAGACAGAAGTATTACCACAAGAGCCAGTACAAGATCAGGAAATGAGACACAATTTCTAGGACACAAACTACCTACCGTTCCCTAGGAGGAAGAGAGGACCACAACAGACAGATGAGCAGTTTGGCAAGTTCGTGGAGGTAATTCAAAAATTATATGTCAATATACCTCTCGCTTGGATGCCATGCAGTCCCCACTTATGCCAAGTACATAATAGATATTCTTAACAAGAAGAGACCACTGCCATCCAATGAAGTGATCAAGCTAACTGAAGAATGTAGTGCGGCCATCTCAACCAACTACTAGAAAAGAAGAAAGATCCAGGATGCCCCACTATCGACTGCACAATTGGAGATCAATATTTCAATAATGCACTCGTGATCTTGGAGCAAGTGTCGTGTGATGCCCGCAGCGGTCTACTACAAGCTCAACCACACCGCACTTGAGCCAACATCAATGTGTCTACAACTAGCCGACCAATCGGTTCGCTATCCATTGGGCATTGCTGAAAACATTCCAAATCAAGATAAGATAGTTCTTCGTGCCGTAGACTTTGTAGTACTTTGGATATGCATCTAGACTCAAAGGTGTCACTCATCCGGGAAGACCCTTCTTGAGCACCGCCAATGCACACATTGATGTCGGGAAGGGAGAAATCAAGTTCACTATAAATGGGCAAGAAGAGCAATTTGCATTCAAGTCAAAACAAGAGCTCAATAAATCCGCAAAGATGGCAGAAGAAGATCAGACAGTACAACCACCAGAGGCAGAGGATGCATCTCTGGGAATATCAGCGGAATAAATATTTTGGAAGGTCCAATTCGGAGGACTTTAAAAATCTGAATCCTCGTCGGAAGGTAACTCGGTATTCATTTGCATTCTAATTTGCATCTCTTATAATTTTTCTTAGGCATATTTATTTCTAGCATTGCATTATAAAATTCTACGCCCCATATAAATAATTTCATGGTGTGTGACAACCCGTCAAAAATATTTTATCATGGTGGCACAAAATTTATCATTTCATGCATTTAAAATTAGTTTACCTTCATTTAAATTTCTGCATTGTTTATAAATTTATCATAGCATGTAGTGCTTGGTGGGTCCCTCACCATGGGTCCCACATGTCATAGACTACACCTCACATACATCAAATCACATAATTTCATCCACTTCCACTCACCTCCACTATCCTCTCCCCCTCCTCCTCTATAAATGGGCCTCCTCCTATGGCTTCCATGCACCACCCACACTCCAGAATTTTAGCCAAACCTTCTGCTCTCGACTTCGTGTTTTCTGGAGAGAGTTTGAGAGAAGAGGAGAAGAGTAGGAAGAGAGAAGAAGTGGGAGAGTGAGCAAGAGTTTAGTAGCAAGTGAAGGGAAGGGATAGTGCTGAGTAGATCATCACAAAATTAGTGGAGATGCTGCCCAAATAGGTTAAAGAAAATTTAAAATCAAGGGGAGGTTCTGTCCAAATCAAGACTTGAAGTTTAGAACTTTTTGTCATGAAGAACGACTAACCCCCGGACTGCCGACTCGGATGGCTAACCACTAACCTTGTGCTAATCCTTCTCTCCACTAGTGTTTGTTTTTGTTTCTTTTGAGCAACTTGCAGGATGAAGGGCGTCTTCAAGGGGATCTCGGGAACCATCAGGAACATCAGGACAAGAAGTGCATCCCACCCGAACTCGGTGGCTGGTTCCGACATGAGTGTCGACCCACCACCAGAAGCACCAGAAGTACCTCCAAGCAAGACCGCAGCAAAGACCCGCACCACCACCAGCATCTCAGAGAGTTCTCATGGGAACATCCGACCTCGCCCTGAGAACGGCCCAAGAGAAGGAGATATACAAGAAGCTCAAGAACAAGCGTTTCATCCACACGCCAGTCATCGATCTGACATTTTTGCTAGAGACAGGTATGGCTCATGAATTCGACATAATTTTTCCACTAGTTGGTTGGACTTCCTTTGCAAACCTCACTGAGAAAGGGATTAGGCTCTTAACCATAGAATTACGTAGCACCCTTCGATACACGGACAATGGAGTTTATTTTAGAATGTTTGCTCTGGAATATTCTGTCTCTTGGAGATACCTTAGTGACCTCCTAGGTTTCCCTCAAGATGCTCTCATAGACTTAAATGCAGCACTAGGTGATTTTGATGCACATAGGTTTTGGAGCAGCATTTCTAGAGCGCCCTACCACATAGCGCACCGCACCGTAGACATAGAGCATCCTACGCTTAGATTTTTGCATCGTTGGATAGGAGCCACCTTTTTCCCATGTTATGACGAAAGCAAAATCAGAATAGCCGACTTGCAGTTGCTTTACGCGGCTGTCAAGAAACAGAAAGTGTCTCCTGTCCATCTCCTAGTGAACCTTTGGATGAGTGTCCCCGGTTACAAAGTAGGAAGTATGGCCATTTGCTCGCTTATCACTCGCATTGCCACAAGCTTGAAGTTATTAGAGGGAGCTAATTTTGAGTACATTGAACATCACGAGAATTTTATGACCTCTATACTTTTGGCCAAGGTCACTTGCGAAAAAAGTGAATGATGTTTATTATGCAAAATATGGTGAAGTCGCGATCCGGTTACCTAACCCGGAACCGGCTTTGTATCATGTGAAAAACTATCATGTTGAGTTAAGCGAGAACCGGTGAATGAGAGAGCACCTCGAAGAGTTCGCTCAGAAAGGGTGACAGGAAATCGTGAACCCGTTTGGCGTGGTGCCGAAACCGCCCAAGAAAAACCAGCGCATGCCGTTTTTAATGAGTGGAATGTACCTCAAGCACCACTCACTAAACTCATGGGTGTACCCACCACAAAGCCAACCACATCAACCATTACGTGGTTTCTACCCACATACACGAGCCAGGAACATCGAGCCGGGACTCTCGCCCACCAAGATACTCTTATGACCCCTTTGGTACCACCGATGAAGAAGAAGAACCCCACCATGACTTTGAGCCACGTTGCCACTCCGATGCCACCAGTTTCATTTTCACCCAGCAGCACTATGATGAACAAATAGCCTTCCAGCATAACACCACTGCCACTCTGAATCGCCATGATCAGAGGTGGAATGACCAGTTCCAGTGGAACCAAAACACCACCCAGACACTAGGTACCATTCAAGAGAACCAGGAAGAAGCCGCCTCCATGCTGCATAGCTTGGTGGACCTGTTGCACATCAACTATCCACCGCGGTGGCCGCCTCCATGCTGCATAGCTTGGTGGACCTGTTGCACATCAACTATCCACCACCACCGCGGCAAGACTAGCTTGGGGGAGGACCCCCATTATCAAGATAAGTATTTCTTTCCTTTTGTTTCAGTTTGTTTGTTTTTTAGTTTGTTTTATGTATCTAAAAAAATCAAAAAAATTAGAAAAAACCCAATAAAAATTTGCTTGCTGTTTCAAGAGTTTGCTTAGTTTGCTTTCTTTAAAGTTTGCCTTAAGATGAAAACCAAATAAAAAGAGTGTGTAAGTTTGCTTTCAATTCAGTTTGCTATAAATAAAATTGTGTAGACTTGAGGACTGCATGATGGAATTGATAAATAGTTGCTCTATTCTAATTCTTTGCAAGTACCTAGCTTTAAATTTGAGTTCTCCCAAGATTTGATACACTGTTTAACAACTGGATTTACTCTACACCTGAAACCTGTGGGAGCATATGCCTAAACTAAGTCTAGGTAGTTGACGGACATGATATGATAATAGTCCGAGTTGCCTTGTTCATTGTGTTCCAAAGTGCCACTAAATTCGGAGATGTGTTTGTGAAAATGGTAAATGTTTCATGATGAGTTCCTTATATGACAGAGAGTTAAAATTCCTACCACAGCCAAACTTGATCATTAGAATAGAAAGCCTCCTCATATGTTAGGGCTCGTGCTGTCGGCTGTGTTGTACCCTTATGAACTCATCATACAGCTAAATCTTGGTTACACACTCACATTCACCCCTGCTACTTCTATCTTGGGAGTACGCACCACATAACGCCTATCATTATTCATTGAAATTGTTCTACTCTTACACTGAGAGTGAACACCCAAAAATATTTCCCTGTTCATTTTGCTAGCCATTTATCCAAAATCAATGCTCCAAGTGTTCCATTTGTTCCCAATGTGAAGTTGTCAAGATTGAGAAGTGTTCCATTCAAGAAGTATTTCATTCCCTTTTGGGCTGCAAGAATTATAAAAAAAAAAGAAGAACGAAAGATTTATGAGCCCTATCTTTGTCAAGTTTTTCAAGTTCAATTTCCAAGAAGTTCAAGTGGTGAAGTAGTTCCAAGTTTCATCCAAATGAAGGAGCATTGATAATTCCTTTGTGCACCTCTTCTCCTCCCACAAATATTTCTCTCTATTTTACATCATCCACATATAAAACCACACATGCACACACCAATTGGTTGTATGTTGAGTTCCTTCGGATCCATGGTTCGATCATGCCAATGCATTAGTTCTCCACACCTATAAGCTCCATATAAGCCTTTATTAGAGTAGGGTGAGAAAGAGAAAGAGTGAAGGCTCATCTATAAATGCCTTGAACCACAAATACCACATATTCTAAGAGTAAGAGAGAAGGCATGCCTCCTTTTAATGCCTTAGAGAGGATCCAAAAATACCACATATTGAGAGACTTGAAAGGGTTGTATTAAGGAACTCTGAGTTTTATTGAAAATCTTGTAAAAACTCCAGAACAGAGGTGGAACAACAGAGCATGAGACAACAGTGCTTGACTTAATTGTTCTGTCTTTCAACTACTCAAGCCCCAAGTGCAGGTAAAAGCCCCATGGTTGAAAGAAACATGAGTAAGTTTGGGAGTTATGATAGTTCACTCTAGTCTGGGGATGAATTCTTGTTTAGAGCATGTGTGTTTATAAAGTGTGAAAGCATTGCAGCAACTCCGATCCATCTTCTATAGTTGTTTGCTCGGGGACGAGCAAAGGGTAAGCTTGGGGGAGTTTATTAACGGTTGTTAATGATCAATTTTATATGTCAACCAGAGAGAGAAAGAGGGGTATAATCTGTTCACCACCATAGACTTAGGTTTTAAACCGACAAATTCCACAAGTTTTGGTGAATATGTGTTTTCACAGGGGATTATCAGAAAAACATCCAAGGAGGCCCGCATGTCATGATCACATAGAGAGAAAGACCGAACGGGTAAAATTGTATATTCTAGGAGACTCCGTAAGGCAAACCCGGAAGCGGAGACCCACGGCATAGGGGTGAGTCGGCCGACTCCGGTGGGTGGGTCGGCCGCCTGGCCACCTCCACCAATCGGTGGAGGCTCGCGGATCCCGCCTCCACCGACCTTGAGGAGCAATATTTATCGTCCGTTTAGGTCGGTTTGATCCGATGGTGTGGTGCATCCTAGGGGGCTATATATTCGAGAGCTCCCCGACCCACGCCGAAACCCTAATTCATTCAAGAATTCATTATTCGAGGTAGCCATCGCAAAGCCGGGTTTAAAGAGATCTCTCCACCCGAGAATTAGAATAGCTACTCTAGATCTTCAAGTTCTACATAGGTTTAGACTAGATAGAGGAAGAATTGGGCGCCTGTGCTCGGAATTCTGGATCTTCATCATCAGAATTTGGTATTATCTTGTATCTATTCTTGTGACTTTATTCTAAATATCATTATGTTTCTATTTATTAGGTTCCTAGTTTATTCTAGTTCTATATTTGATATGGTTATGATTGATAATAAGTTTATGTATATGTTTGCAAAGCGCTTAGCTCTTCGCGGGAGGGTTAGGTGGTAGATTTCATGTAAGCATGGTGCTTAGATGCCGTTTACCTGCAAATGCACCCTATTGGCCGGGTCGTGTGGTAGATCACGGAAGTGACAGTTTCATTGAGTCCTCTGTATTCCATCCCCCGTTGGTAAGTCTAGCAGAACCAATGCGTAGTAAGTCCTGCTATGTCTTGGCTTGTTATAGCAATGATCCTTATACATCGATGAAGAGTCTTTTGTGTTGTATATGATAGTGTAGAGTTGGAGTAGATGAATGACTTAGTAGATTAGAACCTACATAGGATTTCTATTTCTTGTGCTAATCAGATGTCAACCTACCTTTTGTGAGTAGTCTATATCTAATCTCTGTGTGATTTATACCCTAATCTTATTACTTTATATTCCCTTATTTATCATGGTTTACCCCTCTGCCAAAGTATGTGATAGTGCAATCAATCACTCATAAGTAGTCTATTTAGCAAGTTTATCTCATTGTTTAAGTCCTTAGTTCTTTCCTTTGAGCTAAATATAAATAACGATACCGGAATACTTCCCGGTAAAATGCTACGATGGTGTATTATGCGTTCGCTTGCGGATCCCATATTTTTCTTGACTAGAGGAGGTTTCTATGCCAACACTTCTGGCGCCATGCTAGGGATGACAACTTAGCGTGAGTGGTGTTAGAAGTGTCAACAGTACCTACGGATTCAAGTTCTTCAGGAGCTTGGATCAGAGACTTCTTCAGTCATCAACTTCTATTTGTTAGTGAGTTTTATTGTTCTTATTGCTCTTCTGGTTTGTGAGTTTCTTTTGAGTATTTTGATCTAGTGCACTAAGTTAGAATATAATTCATAATGTAAGCATGGTGCTTAGGCTCGGGTTACTCGTAGATGCATCCTATAGTCTGGATTGGTGGTAGATCGTGAGGGTGACTTTATAGCCTTGTTGTGTCTTATATAGTCCACCTCCCATCTGTAGGCCTAGCAGGAGACCTTTGTTACATGGTAGATTCGTACTCTGCCTGCGGTCTTTCGTAGTAATTCCCCAGCGGATCAGTAATTGCAAAACTCCCTAAAAGTAGAACTGGACAACCTTAGTTTTCCCCCTGAACCTTCTACTGTCTCATCCTTGATTGTGCTCGAGGATTAAGCCAAGATCAAGATCCCTTCATCCGTTCCTTTGGGTTCAATATTAAAGCTGGGTCATCCTGATGAAGTGCTTCATTGGTATCTTATTTGTGCGCTTGCGGATAATCTTAGTGTGCATTAATAAATACCAACAACCATTTCCGGCGCCGTTGCCATGGAACGGTTGCTAGCTAATCTTGAGTCTAGCTTAATCTTGTATTATACTTTTATATTTTCTTTTCTTTCCCCATGGATTTCTCGAGTCTCCCCAAGATTCAAAAGATTCCACCCCTATCAAATTTTGCCATTTTCCCAAAACCGTAGGTTCAGAGCCACCATATTCAGCTAAGCCTATCCTTTCTGATGGCTATGAACTATGTCCATGCTTAATAAAGATGGCCCAAAACCAATCCTTTTCAGGCAAGGAAGATGAGAATCCTCATACTCACCTTAACGAGTTCGAACAGACCTGCACATGTCTTAAAATTACAGGCATGTCCGATGAAACCCTTAGATGGAAGCTCTTTCCTTTCTCTTTGGAAGGAAAAGCTAAGATTTGGTACTGTAGAACCGCACCGAGTAAGAAAGGGAGTTGGGAAGCCCTTTGTTCTAGTTTTTGCCTAGACTTCTTCCCTGTTCCCAAAATTGTCCACCTGCGTTTAGAGATCTTATCTTTTATCGAAAAAGATAATGAATCCCTAGTTGCTGCCTGGGAACGTTTTGACAATCTTGTCCGTTCAGGTCCATCCCTAAGCATCCCAGACCCCGTGCTTCGTCAACATTTTTATATGGGTCTAGATGGGAAAACTTCTTCTTTTCTTAACTCAGCCTCTAATGGATCTTTTCCGCACACATCCTCCCCTCGTAGCAAGAGAGCTACTACTCGAATTTCTCAATCCACACCGAAGAAATTTGGGCCCATAGAGTTCTTAAAAGAGAAAGAATCCTAGATAGTTGAACTAGAAATTCTGCCCAATCCATCAAATTCAGCTATCTTAAATCTTGTTGAGGAGGAAACTCCAGTTTCGAAGTTCTTTAATTTCAAGGATGAATATTTCACCGAGTTTGGTGATACCTCGAAATATCATATGGTAAGAAAGCCTTAGAATCCAAAATTGTTAGAAAAACCTTTAGATATGACTCGATAAAGCATTCTACCAATAGGCTACAAAAGAGTTAGTCTCGTGATAAGCCACGAATGGTTAGAAGAGTCGAGTCCTCCTCCGATGTGATTCGATTAGATTCACCTTCTACTTCTATTTGTTGCCAAATTCATAAAGACCCTTTTGATGCCCCATACAATCCAGTTGTGGGTGTTAATATCATGTCTACATCTCTTGCTCATGATTTATTAGAATACATGCTATTAACCCCAACAACAAAATTTCTGAAAAAGCCCTTCTAACATATCCTTCCTAGTTTGGGAATTTTATATGTCCTATCTATCCTGGTAAATAAAACTCTGGTGAATTTGAGTTTTTATATCTTTGACATCATTGAGTTTGACCTGTTGATAGGCTAGCCAATTGAAAGGCTTATTCATGAAGGACAGACAGGAAAATTAAATATTTGTCTTGGGAAGAATTTTTCTCTCCCAATATCCATCTCTCGTTCTTTAAATACTGAGAGTGAACCCTGTCCAGAGCTAGACCCGATGGATAAAGTTAAGACAGCATCTTTTGAATCTTTCATAGACCCCAACTTAGAAGATGATGCCCAGTTTTTTTCATAGAGGAAGAGGATGACCAACCTCCACAACCTTTAGATCCTTTTGAAGAACCCCTAAACCTCCTATTGAGTTGAAACCTCGCTTTCCGGTCTTCATTACATTTTTCTTAATGGTGATCCAAACACTCTCGTGATCATAAGCGATAAACTTTCTCTAGAAGAAACTTTTCGCTTGACCACGTCTTTGAAAACACAGGTCAACTTTTGGCTATTCACTCCAAGATCTCAAGGGAATTAACCCTGCTCTTTGCACCCATCACATTCCTCCTGATTGTCGGTGGTCCTTAACTCGCAGCTTTATACCGCCAATAAGAATATAAAATCCATCCCAAACTTAGTAAATAGGGCTTTACGCTAACGTGTTCCACGAGTTTCAGTGATTGTCACCTGCAGGAAGGCAACTCCAAAAATGCACTCCAAGAGGGTCGAAAGATGAGAAATATAAAGGAAATAACTTATCCTACTTTGGCCCAGAGCAAAACAAGATAAGGAAGGCCCAATCACTCATCATATTTGGGCCAACCGCTGGTGGAAAAGAAGCCTAGGACTAAACTAGCCATCCAACATAGAGCTAGGCCCACTCAGCATATTACTCAGGGCCTAGACGTGAGGGGGTGAACTAAAACCCATATCAAGTTATCTCAACTTTGCAAATCCCCGCCATGGGCCAAGTCAAGAGGCCAAGTGGAGCACATCCAAACCAGGCGCCGTCTGGGCCCATCTTCAGAGAGGCGGTTCCTGACAGCATGGAGAGGTCGGTTCCTCCTCATTCATCAGCACTCAAGGGAGAAAAGAGCCACAAGAATAGAGCTAGAGCACCACTCCAAAGGGCTATGCCCTACTAGCTAGCTAGAGAAGATAGACAGATGTGAGGGGTAAGAACGGGGAGTCACCGGGCTTATTGGCGCCTCCCCAACCTTGTACCACTACGGATATTCTACTCGGCTCCCTAACAGGATCTTGGCTAAGTAAGTATTCGTGTTTCTTATAGTCTTTTTGTGTCTTTTGTTTAGTTGAGCTTTACCAAGCTTGTTCACAGGTTCGTCATCCATCCTCGTGATGGATGCTCTAGTAGAAGGTCCCTTATAAAGACGGATCACCCTGATCGACACTAGAGTAGTAGTCGCTAGTGTAGATGTGGTGTCTAGGCTAGAGGTTACCTTCGTTTGACTCACACTCCACGGTTGAGGGGTAGGCAGCAGGTGGTGATAGCCCTGTTCGTCCTCCGTAATCCCCACGTCCAAGTGTGGCATAGAGCTACAGGCCGGCATCACTTGGCAGACCAGGTGCGATCTGGTGCCCGAAGTGAGCAAGTGGAAGTATTGCAATGCTATGCTTAGGAACCTAAAGCTATGGGAATCCATCTCTACCACCTTTCCATCTCTACCCTTGTGTTGTCCTTGGGCGAACTAGCTAGGAGAAATACCTCCACTCCCTATGAAAAATACGATACCCTGAATACTTCGGGTGAAGGCTACAACGGTACTTTCGTACGCTTACTAATTCTCTGCATACGTTAAGAAATACCAACAAGCTTTCTGGCACCGTTGTCGGGGAACGGTTGTTATTTTCTTCGAACCTAGTTCATCCTTGTATCTTTTTATAAAAAGAAGATATTTTATCTTTCTTTTTATAAACAAAATACTTCTTCTATCTCGATCCTACTACCATGAAGCCAAACACTAGTTCCAAATCTTTTTGCTTCAAAAAGAGGGAGTTCTTTGAGCCAAAATTCTTTTTCAAAAACCAAATTTTTCATCCATTTGTGAACTCCACCTAGGATTCAAAACCCCGGTTCGGGCATAGCCCTTCTCAGTCTTGATTATGAAAATTATTTTGGACATCTACATGATTCCAAGGAAGTGTGTTCATGCCTAAGCATTCCTAGCATGACACAACAAAATTCTTATGTGGAAGTTGTTTTCGTTCTCTCTCAAACGAGGAGGCAAAGCAATGGTACACTAATGCCATTGGAAGTTCGAATGGAGACTAGGGAGAACTTAAAGACAAGTTTTGTCTCACATTCTCCCCTATGTCCCGTATCAACTCTCTACCAAGGGCAATCCTTGATTTCAAACAGAACAAGAAGGAATCCATAGGTGCAGCCTAGGTGAGATTTACAATGTTAACACATGCCGGCCTAGACTTGTCTTTACCCAACGACGTGCATTTGCATCTCTTTTGGGTCTAGACATAGATGATGCCCTATGCTTTGACATGACCGTTGGAGGGTTGGTTTACATAAAACCATGATGGAATAGAGGAAAATCTTTGTTCATGTCCTAGAGAAGCATGCTTCTCCCATCATAGAACCTTAACCCCTCAATAAAAAGGGCATGTCAAGCTTTGAGGAGCCCTCATCAATCGAATCTTTGTCCTTGCCATTCTTAGATTCATTTGTTGAGCCCTCACCTGAACCACAAACACCAAAGGAAGGAATGTTTTATTCTTTGGAGTTCGCTATAAAAATTCGAAGACTATGGTAGAACCTCGAGCATTTCTTGGCACATAAATCAAACATTTATTTCTAAGGAAGTCTCCTCTAACAAGGAACACTTATAAGAATGGTTGTCAAAAGTGAAACGATCTTCTGAAGCAATTTAGGTTCTTTCATCTTCTACTACTATATCTTGTTCATTAAATGGGACTCCCTTAGAAGCCCTATACAACCTCATAGTTAGAACTTTTATCATGTCACATTTCCCTGCAGAAACCCTTTTGGGAAACATGCTGCTAGTCCCGATTGACAAAACCCTTCAAGAGTCCATCAAGGCTCATTCGTGTGTTATGGGATTGTTAAGGCCGTGCCATTTTGAAATGAGCAGATCCGAGGTTTACTTAGACCTTCATATTTATGCCATCCTCGATGTTCATCTTCTCATAAGGCGCTCTTTGAAAATCTTGACCAAAAAGAACTATCTCAAGGGAGCCCTAATGAGAAGTTGAATGTTTTAGTTCTGCTAGCCTTATCGCTCGCCCAGAGACCCAAAGGCAAAGCAAAGCTACCTGTTCGAGAAGGCAAGGTTTGTATCCTCGTTCACCTGAGCTTCCTTTTATCCTTGTGAATTGGAATGTCCACCTTCGTCCTTGCTCGAATAAGAGACATGTCCATCTCGGCCATCAAACGTTGTCTCGATAGTGGTCAAGAGTCCATGTTCATCCTTCATGATATATCTTTTAAGGATGAAAACTCCCATGCCATGGACATGCCTAAAGCAACAACTCTAGAGACCAAAGCGTGGTCGCTAATGAGCATGTTACCTTCTCTTTTGAGACCTCTCACGTATCATGCTCACCCTTGGGATCTCTAGAGTTTGTTTTGCTTCTGACCACGTGCTCCTGTGAGAATCCCAAGCACCTCTTAATTCTTGTTTTAAAACTTTTTAAAGAGGATGATTGTGGGTGCCTATGTTTTTCATAAGCATTTCAAATCTTGTAGTGGCACGATGGTACTAACCTTGCAGCTTAAACATCTTTGCCCAATGTTTGGTGGCTAACACCACCATTGATAGCTATAAGAGGAAATTCCTGCAGGTCTAGCTTAAGACCAAAACTTAAGCACTACCGGGAGATACCCTGGATTATCTTTCCTTTGTAGTAAAAGCAAGGTCATGTTTTGAAGTTAGTATGCACTCGTATTCCTGTTGCTAACCATCTCAGGTTGAGAAGAAAACGGGTCATACAACACTTGCAAATGAGGAGCGACATCAGTTACAAGCCTTGATGCTCTTAGGCGATGGAACACACTCACAATGGGACCCTGATGCTACACTTGACTTTTACACGAAAGTCCAAGTGTGGGGGAGGGATGTGAGAAGCCCATGTTCCACACACACCAAGAGCCACCCGAAAAAAAAAAAAAGAAAAAAAGGGAGAGAAAGAAAGAAAGAAAGAAAGAAATAAAGAAATAATAAGTGGTGAATTCAAGTTGATGTCGCTTCACCTTGCTAAAAAAGGAGGGAGATGAGAAGAAGAGAAAAGAGCAAGGGTTCTCTCCTTCTCGGACCTTTGCTACCATCAAGGCCCATGGTCCATGCATACTAGTTATGTGTGGCCTAGGCTTGGTACATGCCTAAGCTAAAATCCATGGCACCACGGTGGCAAGCCTAAAATTTCTATCTGCATACGCTATCGATGTGTACACTCAGGTAATGCAAAGGTAATATTCACTAACTTATCTACTCATACTTGTCTCCATGTGATCATATAAATTCTTGCTTCTCGTGTTTATGTCATATGCTCTATGTTTGGGTGTTCTCACATGTGCACATCCATAGGCTTTTTAAATTAAGCATGGTGCTTAGGTTAAAATAACCTTCTTTAGTCATAATTTTGACATGGCGTTAAAATTTGGTTAATGAACTTGAGTTATTGCCATAAACAATAGGAAGTAATCTGATTTGGAGATAAACCAAGGTTTGTTTTACTTTACAACTTAATCTTGACCTTGGTTGAGTTATGAGTTAGTTGAATAATTAAATAATAATAATAATAACAAAGTAAAAATAATAAAATTCTGGCTCTCGGTATTCCAACCAAAAGAGAGCCCTTGCTTGTTTCTATTTGTTTCTATTTTTCTTAAATAAAGCGGGTACAAGAATAAGTGTGGGGGAGACCTCTCAAGCAATACCGACACACGCATTCCAGATCTCCCCATCACAATGCACAACATCGAGGGTACGGAAGGACATGAGCAAATAGATCCAAGAAGAGATCGGTTGACCTTCCGGTTCAACCGAACTACTCTTTGATTTATGAAACTCCTTCATCTTCAATGATGGTTTGTGCAATTCTACCCTCACATCTCCAAAAAGTTTTAAAGTTTAAAATTTGTTAGATTTAAAAAGACAAAACTTTTTCTCTATGCTATCCTTTGATAAGAATTGCATACTCTTTATTCCTCACTAATATTCCTATAACTTGTGAACAAGTTATCATAGAGACCCCATGTTATCTATGTAATTGGAGTATGTGATATAGCTGCATGATTTGAACCTTGCACTTTTTATGAAGAACTTGGGATTTATTTTTACAAAAGAAAAATGCAATAGCATGCTCCTCAATGATTATGAAATACCTACCAAGGCCATACGACATGATTCAATTTTGGAAAACCTTTGTCATATGCTACTTGTCTGATCATTGAGCTTAGTCAAATTGTTTGTGACCTAAGTGAGATTATACTCATGCACCCATGATTGAGACACACGTACACCCACCAAATAAATAGCCAACTCTTACACTGAGAGTTGCGCACAACATACACCCCTTTGTCCACCAAAAATGCCAACTCTTACCCTAAGAGTTGCGCACCCTTCCATCCACCAAAAAACTCTGCTCCTAAGCTGGGAATAGACAAAAAATATTGGCTAGGGAAATACTCCATGCACTACAAATAATGATCTCTCTCTCAATATGAAGTTCAAGAGACATGGCTAAAAAAAAGGGGACACATGAAGGTCCCAAGACTTTGAAAAAAAAAAGAAAAAAATGGGAACACATGAAGGTCCCAAGACTTTGAGAAAAAAAGATGGGGACACATGAAGGTCCCATGACTTTGAAAAAGTGCTGATGACAGCCATGTCTCTAAAAAAAGGGTATAAATTCAGAAGAGAGAGAGAGAGAGAGAGAGATCATATCTACAAAAGGAGTATAGTGTAGAATTAGGAAATATCTCTTATTTCACACTTGCACGTCTCATCAAAGTGTATGACTTGTATCTCCTTGTGGTTTGATTTTTGACTTAGCAATATATGTGATGCAAGTATGCCCTCTTTCATACCTACCCAAAACTCCACTCAAAAGCTTTAGAGATAGGTTATGAAAAGAAGGCATATTCAAAATTCCTTGGTGAGAAACCAGACCACAAATATGAGTGACTTGAGAGTATCATTTGAGGAGCTAAGCTATGTTTTATTTAAAAAAAATCATATGAAAACCTAAGTCTCGATATAACGATACAAGGGGATTTGAATCCATGTTGTTCCATTATTCAATTACCCAAGATGATGTGGTAGACAATTCAAAAAGTTCACAAGTGCAGATGAAGTTTGGAATATCTTGTATGCAGATTATATATCAAAGAGATGAGCCATCTTTGTCCTAAACTTTACTCGAGGACGAGTAAAGGGCTAAGTGTGGGGGAGCTTGTTGGCGGTCCTTAACTCACATTTTATACCGCCAATAAGAATATAAAATCCATCCTAAACTTAGTAAATAGGGCTTTACACTAACGTATTCCACGAGTTTCGGTCATTGTCACCTGCAGGAAGGCAACTCCAGAAATGCACTCTAGGAGGGCCAAAAGATGAGAAATATAAAAGAAATAACTTATCCTACTTTGGCCCAGAGCAAAACGAGATAAGGAAGGCCCAATCACTCATCATATCTAGGCCAACCGCTGGTGGAAAAGAGGCCTAGGACCAAACTAGCCATCTAGCATAGAGCCAGGTGCACTCAGCATATTACTCAGGGCCCAGATGTGAGGGGGTGAACTAAAACCCATATCCATTCCCTATGGAAAATACGATACCCTGAATACTTCTGGGTGAAGGCTACAACGACACTTCCGTATGCTTGCGGATTCTCTGCATACGTTAAGAAATACCAACACAGATCCTAATGTTTTACCTTCTAGAGAACCCCAACGTAGGCTCAATATTGTGACAAGGGAAGTGGTTAAGAAAGAGGTTCTAAAACTATTGCAAGCTAGGATTATTTATCCTGTGCCACACAGTGAGTAGGTGAGCCCTGTGCAAGTTGTGCCTAAGAATGGAGGCATGACAGTTGTTAGGAATGAAAAGGATGAATTGATTCCTCAAAGAACCATCACTAGATGGCGAATGTGCATTGATTATAGAAAACTAAACAAGGCAACAAAGAAAGATCACTTCCCGCTGCCTTTCATTGATGAGATGATAGAGCGGCTGGTGAATCACTCCTTTTGTTTTCTTGATGGATATTCTGGATATCATCAGATTCTAATCCATCTGAATGATCAAAACAAAACCACTTTTACATGTCCATATGGAACCTATGCTTATCGCAGAATGTCTTTTAGATTATGTAATGCCCCTACCTCTTTTCAAAGATGCATGATGTCTCTATTTTCGACATGATCGAAGAAATCATGGAAGTTTTCATGGATGATTTCACTTTGTCTATGGAAAAACTTTTGATGATTGTCTTGAAAATTTAGATAAGGTTTTGCAAAGATGTGAAGAAAAGCACTTAGTTCTTAGCTGGGAAAAATGCCACTTCATGGTTAGGGAAGGCATAGTGCTAGGGCACCTAATTTCTGAGCATGGAATCGAGGTAGCAGAGCCAAATTGAGGTTATTAAACAACTACCTCCACCTGTGAATATTAAGGGGATACGAAGTTTTCTTGGCCATGCTGATTTTTATCGTTGGTTTATAAAAGATTTCTCACATATTGCTAGACCGCTTACTAATCTATTAGCTAAGGATGTTCCTTTTGATTTTGATGATGCTTGTCTTAAAGCTTTTGAAACTTTGAAAAAAGTGCTCACTTCTACACCAATCATTCAACCTCCCGATTGGTCTCTGCCTTTTGAGATCATGTGTTATGCAAGTGATTATGCAGTAGGTGCTATGCTAGGGCAAAGTAAAGATAAGAAATATGATGCAATTGCTTATGCTAGCAAAACTTTGTCAGGACCACAACTTAATTATGCAACAACTAAAAAAGAGCTCCTGGCCGTTGTTTTTGCTATTGATAAGTTCAGATCTTATTTAATAGGAGCTAAGGTGATTGTTTACACTGATCATGCTACTCTTAAATACCTACTCACTAAGAAAGATGCTAAACCTTGCTTGATATAATGGATTTTGTTGCTCCAAGAATTTGATTTAGAAATAAAAGATAAAAAGAGAGTAAAAAATTCTATTGCTGATCACTTGTCAAAAATGCAGATTGAGAATCACAGATTTGCCCATCAATGACTCACTCGGGGATGATATGCTTTATCTAGTCTCTAGGTCTGACCCCTGGTATGCAAATATTGTTAATTTTATGGTGACAGGATATGTACGACCAGGCGAAGACAAGAGGAAGCTCATCTATGAGAGTCTTATTCACCTATGGGATGATCCGTACCTCTTTAGAATTTGCTTAGACAGGCTACTTAGAAGATGTGTGCCAACTGAAGAAGAAATCAAAATCATTGTAAGATGCCATTGATCACCCTTTGGAGGACACTATGGAGCATTTTGTACACACTCGAAGGTCTGGTAAAGTGGATTTTTCTGGCCAGCCATGTATGAAGGCACCAAAGAATTCATCTGGAGATGGAGAGCATGTCAGAAATATGGCAACATCAATTCCAGAGATGCCATGCCACTGACCAACAATCTCCAGATTGAACTCTTTGACTATTGGGGAATTGATTACATGGGACCGTTTCCAAAATCTAGGAATTATGAGGTCATCCTTGTGGCAGTCGACTATGTTTCTAAATGGGTCGAAGCTATGCCATGCAAAAACTCTGATTCCAAGAACTCCAAGAAGATCTTTCATGAGATAATATTCCCAAGATTTGGAGTTCCAAGGATGGTGATTAGTGATGGAGGCACTCACTTTATTGACAGGACCTTTCGCAAGTACCTGTCAAAACATGGGATCTGTCACAATGTCGCTACTCCTTATCACCCTTAGACAAGTGGCCAAGCAGAAACATCAAACAAGCAAATCAAGAATATTCTACAAAAGACAATCAATGAGATGGGAACCAAGTGGAAGGACAAGCTACCCGGCATTGTGGGCCTATCGAACAGCTTACAAAACACCGTTGGGAATGTCTCCATATCAACTCATCTATGGGAAGACATGTCACTTGCCTGTCGAGCTAGAATTCAAAGCTCACTAGCAATTAAGAGATGGAATATGGATCTTGAAGCAGTTGGAATCAAGCGGTAGATGCAACTCTCAGAACTTAATGAATGGTGTGAAAAAGCTTATCACAATGCCAACATGTACAAGGAGAGGACCAAAAGATGGCATGATAAGAGGATCAAGACAAAGAACTTCACTCCTGGATATAAGGTATTACTTTTTAATTCTAGGGTCAAGCTATTCGGACATGGAAAGCTATGGAGCAAGTAGGGAGGACCATTTATGGTGATTAGCTCTTCATCTCAAGGAGCGGTAACTCTTCAAAATGATGAAGGTACATTATTCAAGGTAAATGGACAATGCCTTAAGATCTTTCTAGAACCTGATAAAATCTTGCTGAGTTGGATGTAGTCCATTTTATTCTTTTCCACTAATTTAATCCTCCTGCGCCTCCGAATCATTTCACGTCCAAACTGGTGGAATATTAGGTTTAGAGTCAAGTTTTAGGGGGGGGGGTACGAGAAAACTGACCACGGACCTCCGATAGGTGGGGCCGGTAGGCCCCACATGTTAGGCCGGCTGGCCTGTTAGGGAGACAGGCCGTGTTGCGCCGCCTCTCACGTCCCTTCTAGAGGATGGTCGGTGTTTCGACCCCAACGGAACTAACCTAACGAGTAATAATGCTGCGTGTCCCTGATCCTGGATGGTGATGCAAGGCGAAATGCAATGTTTATCCTGGTTCGGGCAAGAGAAGGCCCTACATCCAGCGGGGGAGAGAGGATTTGTATTACCTTGCACCTAAGTGCTTGTACAGGGGGGTTACAAGTAGGTGAGAGAGGAGGGTTGCTCCAAGTCTCAAATGAAAGAAAAAAGGTGGTTGCTTGAGATGTTGATCACACTAGGTGGTGAGTTGTGGTGTGTCGTGTGTCTGCTACACGCGGGGCGCTTTGCGTGTCCCTAAAATTGGTGCCCGTCCTCCTCTTTTATAGACCCAAGGGGAAGGAGGCGGTACACTTGAATAGTATGAGACCATCCCGAGTCCGTGGAGCATCTATGCGGTAGCAATTGCTGTAGAGACGTGTTCCCAGAATGGCGGTCATCCTTGGGGTGTCATGTCGCTGCTGATGATGACCGGTGAAAGACCTGAGCTCCTGTGCGGATCCATGTTGGTGGCATACGGATGTTGTTGACCTGTTGGCTAAAGGCGCTCAAGGCCGGGTCGAGGGGCAGCCATCAGGGTCGAGTTTGAATGGATAAGATCGAGCCCCAGGAATCCCGGAGTTGGCGGTTGTCGCGTAGCGTCTCGAGGGGATGTCGAAGTCAGAACAGCGTTCGGTATGGTGCGACAGTGCCGAGTAAATTGCTGCACGCCGGGGGGTGGGCGGTGAAAGATGGATTTGACCCCTGTACTTTGCTCTTGTCAGTGGCACTATAGCCACGTAGGGCGACAGTCGTGGACTTGATGCATTAAATGCCTTTATTTTTGTCCGTGGGTAGGTGAGTCGAGGGGGTCGGCCATGATCGACGTGGGGTCATTCGTACACGAGGCCCTTCCTTCACTCGACGGGCCCCGTCGAGGGGGTCTCATACGTATCAAGGAGCGGTACCCGCGGTTAGGCTTAGTACTATTCTGTCATTTGGGCCTTACTTTGTGTTTGTTTCATGGGCTTCCTTACCGTGGACCTCTCGGAGAGCCTTTGCTGGGCCCTTTTAGTGGGGTTTTAGGATGTGGCTTCCTTGGGGCCCGCACCCTTTTACCGGTGGTTTTGGGTACCCCTTATTTGAGTACCTGACAAGTATTCTAGTTCTGATTCCGTACTATTTCGTACGAATCGATTTGTCCCCGTTACGATCCCGTAGATCCAAGATTCGACCCCTCCGCAAGTTGATCCGGGGTATAAAACCGGACCCCCGCCGCTCCAGAGCCATACCAAACTTCCAAACTTTCTAGCAGCAGCGAAAGCTCTCTTTGCCCAAGCTCCAATGGTTGGCTATAGCGAGATCGATGCCGACAAGCTTTTCCCTTCTAATGATTCGATGGCCATTGTCGTCGCCCAGCTGAAACCTCTCCCCATCGTCCCATCGAAGGAGTTCGCCGTCGTTCCACCCAAGACTCTCGCCATTGTGCCACCAAAGGAGGTCATGCCAGTTCGTCATCAACAATCCTACTACGCCCAAGCCATGCCAACACTTCGTCTCTCGCCACCGCCATCGCGTCTCTCCATTGAAGGACCATGCCACCAACAAGAGATGCCAAAGTTTCATGTCTCCAAGGAGCTCGCCCTTCTTCCTCCCAAGCCCAATGAGGTGCTCATGGGGTTGAAGACGAACAAGCTTGGAGATGTCACCTACATGAAGTACAGATCTACTACACCATGTACATCCTTTGAAGGAGTTCAGGCCATGCTAGAGCAGATTCAAGTCAAGCCTCTTAGGACTAGATCTCCATCTTCATCATACTCACCTAGCTCTAGTTGACAGAAGCGCAAGAGGACATCCAACGCATAGCTAGAGAAGCAGATTGAAGCCCCAGTTGATTCCAATAGGATTCCTACTCAAGTGGATATTTGGAATAAGTAGAGCTTGGCAGCCCAAGCTGTCATGATAGGCAGGTTGACTAAATGTGTGGACATGCTAGAGGTCAAGTATTCAGGCTTAAAAGCGAAGCATAACATCACATGCCGCACCATAGTCAACCACATTGAGGAGGTGGAAGAAAAGGAGAAGAAGAAAGAGAACAAGTGAGAGAGAGAGAGAAAGTAGAGTCGATTGATAAGGCACTAGTATTTTTGTTTAAAAAGTCTTAGAGTTTTGAGAGTCTTAAATTAGTTCGTTTAAATTAGTTCGCTCAATCACTTGAATTGTGTAATAAAGGTGACTTAAATGATATCAATAAAGTTGTCTTACAGTCATATATTCTCTTTTTGTTATTATTTTGGATATGTGTCTTGTCTCCACGTGTTTTGTTCAGAGGTAACAAGAAACAAGTGTAGGGAGGACCCCGTTGACAAATAAGAAGTTGGCTGTGAATTTATGAGAAAACAGAAGTATTTGACAACAAGACCGAATCCGACGAAGCGGGCCTCCATCCTCTCCATCCCCATCATCGTTCAACCATGGTCTCGTATGTACCTCATGCTCTCTTATTTTCATACATGCTGCATTGTTGGGATAGATTCGCACAACACTTTTCTTGGAAATACTTGCTATTGTTGGGAACTTTAATTAGGAACCCCATACACTTAGGCCCTCATGGTTTGTGAGATAGAAGAATAATGAGAAGCTGATTCTTGATGTTTTGTAATTTGGAGAATTTCTTTTCAAAAATCTTAAAGTTAATAGCTAACCCTCCTCTATTGTAAAGATATAATGCCTACCAAAACCTTATATATTTATAAAACTAGCTCATAAGCTACTTGCTTTGTACTCTGGGCCAACCAGTTGTAGATCGCGAAGGTGACTTTTATAGCTTTGTTGAGTCCTCCGTAGTCCACTCCCCGAGTAACAGGACGGGTAGAACCTGGTCACAGGGAACGGATTGCTATGTTCATAAAATTCCTTGCTTGATATTCCTTATGCATAGACAGACGATTGATTGTGCTATAGATGATAATGGATGACTCGAGTAGACAATAGGCTAAATAGATCTGATGTAACTTAGCAATCTAATCTCTTAACATGTCGCTAGATATGTGTACCTTACTTGGTCCCATGAGTTTCTCTCCCTCTCACCATGGAATTCCCATATTTATCTTATTTACCTTTATTATATATTTATCATATGCCTTACCCCTGCAAAGATAGAGTAGTGTTTAGATTGATATCTAGAGTATGTATTTGTAATTCTTCTTAGCCATATCATTTTCACTTTAATCCTGTTAAGCTCCCAAGGGTAAAATTATAAATAACGATACCTAAAACTTTCCTGCATGAAATGCTACAATCGGTGTATTTTATCTGTGTGCTTGCGGATAACTTTCTTTCATATTTTATAAGTGCCATGATCATAAGTACAACCACATCTTTTGGTATTGAGTTGGGGAGGACAACCTGGCTTAAGCAGTGCTAACAGATGTCCCGGTCATCTCTAATGCCTTTGCTGATAGTAAGGTTTGACCTACTATATTTTATAATCGTGTTAGAGCAGCCAACGAACATCCGGAGAATGCCCCCATGAGTGAGGAAGAACGTGCGGGCCGAGGAATGATCAAACTCATGACCATTGTCGCACTGAACTACCTTGATGGAGGAGCCAAACTGCGTGTGCACATAAGAAAAAAGTTAGAGATGACGCTGAAAGTGTTAGACTTGAGGCGTAAAGGAAAAGTCCAAGTGCAGTGAGTGCAATCATCAAGAACGACTAAATAATATTTATAACCTGAGACACTAACAACTGGAGAGGACCAAAGATCACAATATATTAAATCAAAAGGATGAGCAGCACATGAGTTCGACACACTAAATGGTAGGCGCACATGGCGACCTAGCTAACAAGCATGACAAATATGATCAACTTGGTGCTTATTACATGAAATTGCTTTGGAACTAATAAGTTTGGATAAAGCCGCATGTCCAAGATGACCAAGGCGACGATGCCAAAGTGAAGAGGATGACATGGTGGTAGCGAGGGCTGTTGTCATACCCGATTTTAAGGACAAAACCAGATATACACTATATGTGAGTCACTGAAGACAAATCTCACAGATAGCTACAAGTAAGGGCAGTATCAGTAAACAATGCTTAAAAAATAACGTACTTAGTATTAGAGAGAGATATACCCTTAGGTAGCAATCAACGAGAATACACTCCGATCTTCGAGACTAGACTCCACCCTTGGATCCAAACCGACCGGTTGATCACAAGGCTAAACTCCACTCCTGAGGTGTGGGGGGAATTGCAAGAGTGAGTCCATGTCGAACTCCGCAAGTATAACAAGTATAATCTTATAACCACATGATCAGGTAAATATGACTAAAGAATAATAATTAAGCATCAGTGTTAACATTTAACATTAAGCAATAACAAATAGTGAACTTTTATACCGCAATGTCTCAGGGCCGCCCTATCCGTGGGCACGGACGATAAATCGATTTAACTCGCGCAGAGGTGTACCCTTTACTCGTGAGTCGTGATTCACATTTGCTCGGGTTAATTACTCCCATAACACTTCCAAGGTGCATGAGCAGGGTCTCACTATAAAGCCACCTAAAAGTTCATCTAACAAGCAAGGGTCGCCTTGTCGTTGGATATAGGGAATCCCTCCTCCCAAAGTGGCACACAACCTACCCGGCTATACACACCATGGAGGAGCCGCCCTATACCCAATTCAGCCCTCCCTCTCACAAGCTAGAAAAGGTCTCTTGAATGCACTAGAGCCAGAGCCATATAGCCCTCACAGCGGCACGTGAAATCCCGTATGATCACGTACAGAAAAATCCTTAAAGGGAGGGAACATCAAGTGAATGGAAACAACCAATCACCTTAACCCTCTTGATCCCAAGTTGTTAAAAAGTCATCCTTTATGTTTAATCACATATTCATTAATCAAACTTACTAGATCATAGTCACAAAAAGATAACGCAAGCTATACTTGCCTTAAACTTAGATCCTTTCTTCAAATCCTAAATCTTCATGGAATGGCTTCTCGATCTCCACTTCTTCTTGAGCACCAACTTCAGATCACTAACGCAAAGCTCACCGACTGGACACGATTATAGAGCACCACACAAGCATCCGAGCAATCATACACGAAGCAAACAATATGACTATATTAGAAGAGTGCATCAATCATAAATAAATAGAAAGAAAAATTTATAAAATAACTCTAATCGTTTCTACGATTACATAGACATCAAGTTCACCGAAAACGGAGCTATAACGGCGACGATATGAATTTTCCAAGTTTTTCCTATGGACTAACAACGCATTAAATATGAGCTAAAACTACAAACCTAACCAACAGTAGCACTAACACGTACATTACGAAATTACGAACCTAACGCAATTTGAATGGATCAAAACGGAGTTCAAATAAAAATTTATAAACATTTGAATTCAGTGGCAAAGCTGTAAATACTTGAAAGCGCATTTTAAAACTGAATAGAATTGAATACACTCTCCAGAAAAGGAAGCGTACTCTGAGATGGCTCTAAGAACTATAGCTGGATTTCATTGTGTATTCCTACAATTATTTTTCTATAGGAAAACGGCCATAAATACAGGATGATGTCATGCTTGTGTCATTGCGATGTCATGAAAGCAAGCAAGCAAGCTAGCTAGGCAAGACTAGATAGGCCATGATGGGCGTTTGGAGCTAGCTGCGCTGGAACGGCGTAGATACCAATTAGTTTTCGACGGGATGAGTACCGGGAGGTAGAGCAAAGGAAATCGAGTTCACCTAGCTCGGACAACACGAAGCACAGCCTCCAGCCTTGGCGACGAGGAATGTACAGGTGCGGCATGTCAGGAGGCACGTATGTACTGCAGATTGGATACAAGAAGCAAGGGCGTAAGGGAAACATACAACGTGCATGGCCTAGGGCAAGAAAACATATCATGTCATCAACAAGCTAAGATTCATGTCACCAAACTAATCAGATCAGCTAGCAGCACGCGAAGAATCTACGGTGCACAGGCATGTCCGGCGATGGAGTTTTGCTGGAAGCTTGATGAAAGCAACGTACAAATCTAGGCTTTTCTACGTTGAGTGCAAGGGATGGAGGCATGGAGCAGGCATCACGATGAACTCACCACAAACATCTCTGATGACCAGAACGAACGACCAGGTGCAGCGAGCTTGGGCTTGAGGGACGACGATGGCTTCCTGCATGGGTTCGGCGTTGATGAACGACCCACACAAAGAAAAGAGAGCGACGCATAGGAAGTCAAACAAACCATCAGAACCTCGTCGGAGATATCGGCGGCGGCTCCCATGCAAAGACGCTCGGCGGCCAGCTTGGGTGGTCGGTGAAGCAACGGGCGGCCGCGACGGCTTCAGCACTCAGCAGGCGAGCTTTGTTCTCAGCGAGATCGAAACGGCGGCATGCACAAGGATAGATTGGTTTGGAAAAGAACACGATCCGCCAGGGGCTTCTATTTATAGATGGGTATGTCAATCGGCTGGACACGAAGTCCTTGGCATGCACGGCAAAGCTAGAAATTGTGGCGTATAGTTTGGTATAGGAAATATGATTGGATTCCACTTCAGTTGAAAAAGAGCCAACGCTAGCAATAGGCTGATGGGTATTAGCTATACGCACACATGATATGGCTTAGTTGCTTAGCTTTTGTAGATTTAGATTATTATATATGTCATCACGTCAAGGCAAATCATGTGATGAAAAAACAAAACAAAGGGAGACAGATATGGTCCAATATCTGCAGGAAACCGACTTGAGAAAGAGTTAAAGGATGTTGAGCTCAGATAGTTTGGAATTAG
The DNA here is from genome assembly GCA_018135685.1 of Themeda triandra. NCBI lineage: Eukaryota > Viridiplantae > Streptophyta > Magnoliopsida > Poales > Poaceae > Themeda > Themeda triandra. Next base: position 62,552 of record JAENPR010001836.1, read on the forward strand.
AATTAACTATTTGAGCCATGAAAAATACTCGAAGCCTCTGAAAATTTAGAGAAAATTCTCGAGACATTATGAAATATGAGAAACCCAAATAAATTATTTGGAGCTCATGATAAGATAATTTGAAGCATCTAAAAAGATTAGATTATGCTCATAGACAAATGGGAATAAATTCTACAAGAAGCTAGAAAATTCCCAAGAAATTTATAGAGATTGCTTGACGAGACAGGAATTGAAACAAGTGACTTGGATTCACTATGCCAGAAAAGCTTATCAGTGACGTCTCGATTCGTGACACAGAAATAAAACGCGTCACAGATAAGCTATCCGTGACGCGGGTTCACAAGACGTGTCACCGATTAGCTGTTGCATATGCCCCAGGAACAAGACGCGTCACTAATAACAATGTATCTGTGACACTTGAACAGAACACGCGTCACTGATAAAAAATGTGACGCATGTTGCTCATGCGCGTCACAGATAGATGGTCGTATTGGTGACGCGGGTTAACAAGACGTGTCACGGATAATAAATGTGACACGTTTTATTTAGACGCGTCACTAATAAAAAAACATATCGTTGACTCGTGTTGTTGATCCGTGTCACAGATCACCTGGCCGGAATTATTGCCTTCCTTTTTCCTTTATTTATTCCATTATTATTATGGTAAAGACTTTACTATAGCCGGCCGTTATTAATCGTTCGACACGGCGGCAACCTCCAATGGCTGTTGCGTCCGTAGTCAGTTAAAAGATAAGAGGCTCATCGTTCCAGTTCCCTTCCGGCCATCTCCATTTCTCAGCGCAGCATCCGACCCGGCTGCCTTCAACCCTAGCCGACGAGCTCCACCTCGCCGCCGGCACCGGCTCCTCCCCCTCCGGTACTAGCCCCTACCCCGTCCACCCTCCCTTCTCTACTCCCCCGGCGGCCCGATCTAGTCGCGCGACAACCCTAGCCCGGACGAGCTCCACCACCCCCATGACCGCCGCAGTTGCTGGCCGTCTCTTCGGCGCCGGCGGCCACCGCCTCCTCCGCGCTGCGTTCCCCTTCTCCTACTCCCGACGGTGCGACCCTTCCCCCACGACGGTGTGGTCGCGTCTGTCCAGCTGGACCACGCCCCCAGCGAGGGGCTCTGCGGAGATGGCTGCGGCAGCGGGTGAACCCTGGGGACGACGAGGAGTGAATCCATGGCCTATGGGCGTACATCCGTGACCACAGACAACGCGTCCATTCAAGGTATCATGCACATCTCTCCGTTTTGTATTTCTGTTCTTCTGCAGTTGCTCTTGGTTAGCAAATCGATAGATCTAGATTTGTGAATATGAATCAAATTTCCTTGCAAAAAAAAAAAAGAATATGAATCAAATTATGGACAATTACTAGATAGAGAATGAATAGTACTTGCTGGAATATGTTGTCGCTGACATACGTCGCAGATCTAGAGAACACAAGCCTCATGCTATTACTCCTAGTATTGAATCCATTCAAGCATAGTTGCTGCCTTGTACTGGGATCTAAACACGCCGGACATTAGGTCCAATTAGCATCTTGATATTAGGAGAAAATAGTTCCCAGTTGCCATTTGCTCACCATATGTTTGTCTATATACCTGAGTATGCATGCGGTTTTGCTTTGATCCATATATACGCTGATGAATTAATTTCGATTTGCATAGCCAGGTTAGATTAGTAGTGATGTTGTCCTAATATCAGTAGATCTTTGTTTCCATTGATAGTCGGCTAATAAAGAATAGTGTTGTGCCTTTATGCTGGAAACAAACAGCTATAGTGGGAAGAAATAACAGTGCCTTCCCAAGGAAAAACACAGAGCCGACATGGTATGTAACTGAACATAGATAGGATATGTTTATTGCTCTTCTATGAAACTGCTATTCAACAGAAACATTAATAGTTTGTTTTTTCAGAATACATATATTGCTTTTTCAGGATACATAAATTGATTGTTTGGTAGAACATTGTTGCCTAACAAATGACACTACAGTTTCCTAAGAAAATACAATCCACTACTGCATTGTCTAAGAAAATGCAGCTTGATGCGTTTTTTTCGATCCTTTGCTTTCTCTGTTGATTGGTTACTCGAGTTTTTTATCTGCAGGTCACAACAACTACATTAACAACTTGGCCAACCAGTTCGCATTCAGCCTCCTCACAGTGAGTAGTCCTACTCCTACTACTCATGAATGAAATGCTTCTTCGATTCATATGAAATCTGAATTTCTTCCTTGTCTTGAAATGGAAGGTATACTTGCTGCGGAGCGAATGGGATCTTGCTTCCGTTTCTACATTGTCATGAGGCTCATCTCCGTGATCCAGTTAGGGACGAGGCAGTACCACCTGCAACTGCTCCATGTTAGTCCATCAGTTGCCACTTCTGAATAAATATTGTTCGGTGGTTTTGTTCTGCTAAAGGGAAGCAGTGGTCAAGAAGAGTAGCAGTAGCCGCAACATGGCATCCCGAACAATTATCTTGGTTTTTTCAAGTAATCAGTTCAATTATTTATGCAATATATAAAAATTTGTATGAACCTGAACATATGCGCAGATGACAATTTGATAGCTAATATTGAAACTAAGTCCTGTAAATATATGAAATAGAAGGTTCTCTGAAATCAGATAGGTTGCTTGAGTATTACTTATGGGTTGATGGTTTTTTGCTGACAAGAGGTACTTGATTACTGCCCTGATGAACTAAGTTCTAGCATAGCTGAGCATGAACATCTGCAAGTCAGTGGCACCAACTGGTAAGTGAGCTGACTGAAATCCCTCCAAGCTATGGTTATTTTAGATTTTATTTGCATGTAGAATATCAAGTTTTGATATAGTTGAATGTGATGCGCTGTTTTTTAGCAGAGAGGTGATAGGTTGGACAGTCAAGTAGATTGTGGAGAAGTTGATCTAATGCTTCATCACCGGCTAGAGTTTCTTATACTGTTTGATGACTCGTGAGAGGACTAGAGGAGCTGTTCTTTTTCATGAACAGGCTAGTTAGACATATTTCAATTCCTAAAAAAATCATTACATAAGTTACTGATCTAAAGCTAAGCGCCAATAGGTGATCAGGCAGCAGCTTCTACTAGAGATCAAACTAATAGCTAAAAATCTGATTAGTGTTATTATGTGTTCTTCTTTGTTAGTGAACGCTAGAACAAACAAGCAGCTAAAATCTGATTAGTTAGATGAATAGAAGAAATATGTTGATTTTACAGCTAACTGGCAATCCTACTGTTCTCGTTATATCTAAATCTAGATGTTCCCTCTACAGACTGGAAGTGACAAGAAGTGGTGGCCTGAGTTTATCATCTGATCTGATGTTGGGTCAAGTTCTTGCAGTTACTGCTACTTGGAGCTGAAATCTGAAGTATTTCACTCATTCTACAGTTTACTCAGGATTATTAAGTGTTTTTTCTCAGGTTCTGTAATAGTGACAAGATAGTGATAGCTCCAGTTTACTCAAGATTATTAAGTGTTTTTTCTTGTCTTTATAGTTTATTCTCATCAAGGACATTCGTTGTACGTTGTAAACAATAGCCCACGGCTGATAACACATTTTGTAATATAACATGTATCTAAAAAGTTTGTAAAGAATTGATTGTTGAAACGGTGGTACGTCTGATGTGTGTATATGGGATCATGTCTGATGTATATAGGATCATTGCATATATATATATAGGATTATCGTAATTTTTTTTGTTTTCTCAAATAGTTATTAGTGACACGTATTGGTTGGACGCGTCACCGATAGGGGGCTATTCGTGACGCGTATTGGTTGGACGCGTCACTGATAGAAGGTTATCTGTGACGCGTGTCGGTAGGATGCGTCACCGATAGAGGGTTATTAGTGACGCGTGTTGGATACACGCGTCACCGATAGAGGGTTATTGGTGACGCGTTTTTATGCGTCACAGATAAGCCCTTATCTCTGACGCAAAAAAGGTGACGCGTTTTTTACGCGTCACGGATGACCCTCTACACGCGTCACAGATAGCGTTTTCTGGCATAGTGATTGTAAAGAAAGACTTTAGAAAGATCCTCAAAGAAGACTTAAGTTGAGAAACAAGGAATTTATTTATAGAAAAAGATAAAGACGTATTGAAGAAGGAGAAAAGATGATAGACCTATTAAATGGATTTTGAAAGCCTTTACACTTTTAGTCAAAACCACACATTACATAAAAAATGTAAATGCACCAGCATGTATGCTCAACCATGTTTCTAATTCTATGATTAATTTTAATATAATGAAAAATATTATTTTCCTAGGTTTCATGAGCACATACATACATAAATAAATCATTTTAATCTATTTTCAAAAAGTGCAAAAATTTGGGGTGTTACAACTCTACCCTCCTTAAGATGAATCTCGTCCCGAGATTCGGAAGATGATGATTGAAGAGATTGGGATATTATGCCCTTGAACCTTCTTTATAGCCTTGAGTGGTACCATCTTGCTGTCAAATAATTCCTCTTTGCTTTGCATACCTTTTAACCATACTCAAAATAACATGCTCACTGATTCCAAGTCTCTGACGAACACTTCAAACAACTCACACGAAACTCCAAACCAATTGTCGGTTACCTTCCAATGGTTTGGCCACTCCTTGCTTTTTAATAACCTTGAATGAGCCATTGCAGCGAGGTACTAGCTTATTTCTCGCACAAAAGCTCTTTGTGCTTCTCATAAAGGCCATCCTACTATCAATTGTATGACAAGCTTTTGTCCCACAGATTCCACAATTTTTCGTAACATGTTCAGCCATTTTCTTTTTAATCCAACTTCAATAGGCAACCGACTTTCAGGTCAAGTTCCTCAAACCTCAAACATAATTTCTTAATCCATGGTGTCGTATGAAACTCCTTAGCATAACTCTCCTTTGCTAAGAGCAATGATAGCGACAATTCTTTAGTTTCTTTCTTCTTCCAATTAACCGTTGTGATTCTCCTTGTTCAAAGATGAACTTTATTAACTGCCAACTATATAGTACCAATGACATCGCTTGTTTGCTGCACTCAACTTGATCTTGGTGTCACTCAAACTTCCATAGCACCCGAACTTTCATAGCACTCTTTAGATGCTAAAAACACCAAAACCAACTTTTTCTTCTCCAAACGATTGCATCCTTCAAATCGCTAAGGCGTAAACCATGTTTGGGACCTGTGGGTTATGGCCCACTATAGCTCCAGAAAGGATAAATTGACATCTCGTAAATTGATTAGTCCAACTCATGCCTCCCTAGTTCAGGCATAACCCAACGCTTTCCTACACAAATCACATCCAATATTTTGCCAAGACACATTATATTATACGGAAACAATCTTTTGTCCAACTTTAATGCCTCTAGTGAACCTTTGATAGAATCTGACCCTCCATGAATATTCCAAGTTACTCTTTCTTACATAGGCTGATTTGAACTCAACACATCTCCCTTGAGTTCTTAGTATAATTCCATCATTAAAGACATACCATCACCAAGAAGATAACTTCCTCCAAACAAAGCTCAGACAACAAGATTGGTGTAAGTATTGAGGCCTCCATAGAATCCAATTGTAGAAAAGTTCAGCATCACATTATTCCTATGCCATCATCATCGACTTGTCCTGAGGCATAGGCAATCACTCTACTTTCTGGCATAAGAACACACACCAAACCATATCGAGATACATCACATCAAATCAAAATCTTCCTACTCAGATCTGGCAGAGTTGTAGTTAATCTCTTCTTTAATCCTTCAAAACTAGCTTCACATTTATCAAACCATACAAACTTGGCACTCTTCTCTAGTAGAGCTGTCATAGACTTAGCAAGTTAGGAGAATCCTTCAATGAACCTCCTATAGTAACCAGCCAGACAAAGGAAACTACAGATCTCACTCACATCTGCGGATGGCTTCTAATTCAACACACTCTTCATCTTTCTTGGATCCACTTCTATACCCCCATGATCCAGAAAAGAAACTTCCTTTAATCAAAACTCACACTTGCTCTGCCTAGCATACAACTTAGGTTCTCTACGCTTCTGTAAGACATAACCTTAAGTGTCTCATCATGTTCTACTTCAGTCTTAGAGAACACCAGGGTCACAAACTTATTAAGACACTCCATGATCAGCTTATTCATCAAGTGCACAGGATAGCTAGGTGCATATGTGAGACCAAAGAACATAATCATGTACTCATGCAACCCATTCCTCGCGGTGAGAACTGTCTTCAATACTTCTTCATTCTGAATCTTCGACTGAGGGTAACCGGAGCGTAGGTCCATCTTTGAAAACACATAAGCACCTACTAATGGATCAAACAAGTCATCCATCATCAGCAGCAGGTACTTGTCCTTGATAGTCACTTCATAAAAAGAACGATAATCATCACACATATGCTGAGTATCATCCTTCTTGTTGACAAAGAGCACCCCAAGGAGACGAACTAGAGTGTATGAAATCTTTCTCTTGCAACTCTATATCCATCTTCTTATAGATCATCCAACAAATCACTAATACTTGCTCATGGATAGACCTCTCAACAACAGAGATGGTTGCTTCCTTCCAGGTAAAATGCTTGAGTGCATAAAACTTTCACCTTGCATCTTCTTCTTTGTGGCTACCCCCTTAAGAAAAGATCTACTAGGGGAACCACTGTATAGCTTGCATCTTCTTCTAAGTGAGTTAACTTACCATGAAGACCTTCGATATTCAATAGAAACTTGTGTGCATAGGCAGAAATAAGTAATCTGAAATCCTTCGAGAAGAAATTCAGCAGCCCAGAAAATTAGCTGTAACTCCAGGTGTATTAATCCAATAAAGTTGTGTCTTATATTGCTGAAAAGATTATCAAATTACCCACAACTTTCTTATTGATCACCTCGGCATATTCTGATGTTAAGTAATCTTTCGCAGTCATACTTGAAATCTGTCTAGAAAATCTGGCAGCACCAATGCAGTACCTTGCAATAGTTATATCTCGAGCTCTGTTGATCCTATAAAGTCGTACTTTACACCATTGGAAAGCTTATGAAATCCTCTGTAACATTCTCATAGAATATGTTTCCAGATTCCATAGTGAAGTTGGTTGAAAATACTCTACAACCGAAACTGTTCTAAATCCCAGACAGCACAGATACACCACTTTGTGAATTTCATATCTCCAAAACTAAAGTTGATATGAGGGTGATCCTGACTTCATTGGAAAGGTAAGGAAGTCTAGTTTCTCCCAGAAAATTTTCATAAAGTTTGCACTACCCAATCTCGAGATATAACAGTAATACCACAGACCGCTACAGGTTTTTGACAGCGCAGATGCATTGTCTTGTGATTTTCATAACTCTCAAACCATAACTGATATTATGGTAGTTCTTGTACATCGAGAGCCGTATTGAAGTCTACTATTGTCCATAATTTTGTCATGATTTTTGGTCATACAGGAACAGAGATATAATCCGAGGAATATAGGTTGCTCTGAAAGGACAGGATAGGAAGAACAGGAAGGAACCGAAACCCAACTATCTATTCACTAATCCTTATGCCTTAAGCCTATAAGATAAATGAAATTGCGAACAAAACCACAAGATCATTGCACTCATTACAAAGATGCAAATCACCCAAAGACACAAGAACAACTCATCAAACACTCAAGTTCGCTAGCACCCAAAAGACTCGACTAGACTAAGCGAAATCTAACGAGTTTACATAAAAGGGACTCCTGAACCTAAAGGCGAGACTGGTGGGGAAGATTCTTGTAATTCTTAGGCTTCTCCAATAGCTGCTTTAAGATCATCTAATTCCTTCTGCAGCATCTCAAGATCCTTTCCTTGTTGATACACCACATCTTCCAAACATTTCTTTGATTGCATATTGATATGTCCAAAATCAAACGAAGCTTGGAGAACTTAGAAAATGAGACAAGGTTTCCATAAAGGAGCAAAGACAAAAGTGAGAATACCTTTTAGAAAATAATAAGGTTAGAGAGATAGCAAGAAATCAACAAGGATGAGAACAAAGGCTTTTAGACAAGCATCAAGGAGGAGATGGATATCAAGGTAGAGACATAGTAGATAAGAAATTGTCAAGGTATGTAGAACAAAGTTGTTCTAATGATATCAAATCCTAGAGACGATCATTTTCTAACTAGGCTTGCGTCCTACAGTCAGCATTGAGCTGATACCACTTGTCATACTCGATTTTAAGGACAAAACCAGATATACACTATATGTGAGTCACTGAAGACAAATCTCACAGATAGCTACAAGTAAGGGCGATATCAATTAAACAATGCTTAAAAAATAATGTACTTAGTATTAGAGAGAGATATACCCTTAGGTAGCAATCAACGAGAATACACTCCGATCTTCAGACTAGACTCCACTCCACTGGATCCAAACTGACTGGTTGATCACAAGCCTAAACTCCACTCCTGAGGTGTGGGGGGAATTGCAAGAGTGAGTCCATGTCGAACTCCGCAAGTATAAAAAGTATAATTTTATAACCACATGATCAGGTAAACATGACTAAAGAATAATAATTAAGCATCAGTGTTAACATTAAGCAATAACAAATAGTAAACTTTTATACTGCAATGTCTCAGGGCCGCCCTATCCGTGGGCACGGACGATAAATCGATTTAACTCTGCGCAGAGGTGCACCCTTTACCTGTGAGTCGTGATTCCCATTTGCTCAGGTTAATTACTCCCATAACACTTCCAAGGTGCATGAGCAGGGTCTCACTATAAAGCCATCCAAAAGTTCGTCTAACAAGCAAGGGCCGCCTTGTCGTCGGATATAGAGAATCCCTCCTCCCAAAGTGGCACACAACCTACCCGGCTATACACACCATGGAGGAGCCGCCCTATACCCAATTCAGCCCTTCCTCTCACAAGCTAGAAAAGGTCTCTTGAATGCACTAGAGCCAGAGCCATATAGCCCTCACAGCGGCACGTGAAATCCCGTATGATCACGTACAGAAAAATCCTTAAAGGGAGGGAACATCAAGTGAATGGAAACAACCAATCACCTTAACCCTCTTGATCCCAAGTTGTTAAAAGTCATCCTTTATGTTTAATCACATATTCATTAATCAAGCTTACTAGATCATAGTCACAAAAAGATAACGCAAGCTATACTTGCCTTAAACTTAGATCCTTTCTTCAAATCCCAAATCTTCATGGAATTGCTTCTCGATCTCCACTTCTTCTTGAGCACCAACTTCAGATCATTAACGCAAAGCTCACCGACTGGACACGATTATAGAGCACCACACAAGCATCCGAGCAATCATACACGAAGCAAATAATATGACTATATTAGAACAGTGCATCAATCATAAATAAATAGAAAGAAAAGTTTATAAAATAACTCTAATCGTTTCTACGATTACATAGACATCAAGTTCACCGAAAACGGAGCTATAACGGCGACGATATGAATTTTTCAAGTTTTTCCTATGGACTAACAACGCATTAAATATGAGCTAAAACTACAAACCTAACCAACAGTAGCACTAACACGTACATTACGAAATTACGAACCTAACGCAATTTGAGTGGATCAAAACGGAGTTCAAATAAAAATTTATAAACATTTGAATTCAGTGGCAAAGCTGTAAATACTTGAAAGCGTATTTTAAAACTGAATAGAATTGAATACACTCTCCAGAAAAGGAAGCGTACTCTGAGATGGCACTAAGAACTATAGCTGGATTTCATTGTGTATTCTATAGGAAAACGGCCATAAATACAGGATGATGTCATGCTTGTGTCATTGCGATGTCATGAAAGCAAGCAAGCAAGCTAGCTAGGCAAGACTAGATAGGCCATGATGGGCATTTGGAGCTAGCTGCGCTGGAACGGCGTAGATACCAATTAGTTTTCGACGGGATGAGTACCGGGAGGTAGAGCAAAGGAAATCGAGTTCACCTAGCTCGGACAACACGAAGCACAGCCTCCAGCCTTGGCGACGAGGAATGTACAGGTGCGGCATGTCAGGAGGCACGTATATACTGCAGATTGGATACAAGAAGCAAGGGCGTAAGGGAAACATACAACGTGCATGGCCTAGGGCAAGAAAACATATCATGTCATCAACAAGCTAAGATTGATGTCACCAAACTAATCAGATCAGCTAGCAGCACGCGAAGAATCTACGGTGCACAGGCATGTCCGGCGATGGAGTTTTGCTGGAAGCTTGATGAAAGCAACGTACAAATCTAGGCTTTTCTACGTTGAGTGCAAGGGATGGAGGCATGGAGCAGGCATCACGATGAACTCACCACAAACATCTCTGATGACCAGAACGAACGACCAGGTGCAGCGAGCTTGGGCTTGAGGGACGACGATGGCTTCCTGCATGGGTTCGGCGTTGATGAACGACCCACACAAAGAAAAGAGAGCGACGCATAGGAAGTCAAACAAACCATCAGAACCTCGTTGGAGATATCGGCGGCGGCTCCCATGCAAAGACGCTCGGCGGCCAGCTTGGGTGGTCGGTGAAGCAACGGGCGGCCGCGACGGCTTCAGCACTCAGCAGGCGAGCTTTGTTCTCGGCGAGATCGAAACGGCGGCATGCACAAGGATAGATTGGTTTGGAAAAGAACACGATCCGCCAGGGGCTTCTATTTATAGATGGGTATGTCAATCGGCTGGGCACGAAGTCCTTGGCATGCACGGCAAAGCTAGAAATTGTGGCGTATAGTTTGGTATAGGAAATATGATTGGATTCCACTTCAGTTGAAAAAGAGCCAACGCTAGCAATAGGCTGATGGGTATTAGCTATACGCCTATACACATGATATGGCTTAGTTGCTTAGCTTTTGTAGATTTAGATTATTATATATGTCATCACGTCAAATCATGTGATGAAAAAACAAAACAAAGGGAGACAGATATGGTCCAATATCTGCAGGAAACCGACTTGAGAAAGAGTTAAAGGATGTTGAGCTCAGATCGTTTGGAATTAGAATTAACTATTCGAGCCATGAAAAATACTCTGAAGCCTCTGAAAATTTAGAGAAAATTCTCAGAGACATTATGAAATATGAGAAACCCAAATAAATTATTTGGAGCTCATGATAAGATAATTTGAAGCATCTAAAAAGATTAGATTATGCTCATAGACAAATGGGAATAAATTCTACAAGAAGCTAGAAAATTCCCAAGAAATTTATAGAGATTGCTTGACGAGACAGGAATTGAAACAAGTGACTTGGATTGTAAAGAAAGACTTTACAAAGATCCTCAAAGAAGACTTAAGTTGAGAAACAAGGAATTTATTTATAGAAAAAGATAAAGACGTATTGAAGAAGGAGAAAAGATGATAGACCTATTAAATGGATTTTGAAAGCCTTTACGCTTTTAGTCAAAATCGCACATTACATAAAAATGTAAATGCACCAGCATGTATGCTCAACCATGTTTCTAATTCTATGATTAATTTTAATATAATAAAAAATATTATTTTCCTAGGTTTCATGAGCACATACATACATAAATAAATCATTTTAATCTATTTTCAAAAAGTGCAAAAATTTGTGGTGTTACAGCAGTGGTGGTGCTGGATTATGCAGGAAAGAATGGGTAGAGGTCACCCGTGCTATTGCACCTAGCGATTATGCTCCGTGTTTGAAGGTCCTTCACAGAAAGGCCAAATGGGTCAAATTCAATGAAAGAATTATTATCAGTAGTGAAACGACGTATAGAGATTAAATTCTTAATAGTGTTTGGTGAGACTAAAACATTAGAAAGAACAAGAGGACGTCGTGCTGTAGAAAAAGAATGGGACCCAATATATGTAACAGGAAGCAAAGCTCCATTACCCACAATGATAGATGAAGGACCGGATGACGATGGAGGGTGAAGGCTAGAGATTATACCAGCATTGTTGACCATATGAGCACCGGCACCAAAGTCAGCATACCATTCGCCTAATAGAGGAGGCATCAGCGTCATGGTGTTGAAGTTGCTGACAAGGCCGGACAGACCCCAGGACATGCCCTGCATGGGCGTCCAGGGCTGCTACTTCTGTTGTGGTGGAGGAGGCCCAAGGGTGTACGGCTACTGCCCATACTGCTGCTGGGCAGTGAAGGCAGCCGGTGGAGGACGGAATGGCGTCCTGGAGGCGTTCGGTGGGCACGACCAAAACTAAACGTGGCCTGTCCATGGGTTATAGAATGGCGCTGGGGGTGAGGGCTGGCGTTGGTGTTGCTAGCCGACTGTTGCTGGTTGCGGCCGCGTCCACCTCGGTGGCAGCTAGTCAACTACGAGCCGCCTTAGCCGGGCTAGCCGCCGTGGCCACTCTGGCCGTGGCCGCCCTGGCCGTAGCCATCCTGGCCAGGCTGGCCATAGTCGACGGGCCTGCCCTGGTCGTGACCGCCCTAGGTGCCCTGGCCGTGGCCGTCGTGGGGGTCGTCCGGTAGGGGGGCGTGGAGCGGCGATGAGGGCGGTTGACATAGAGGAGACCGACGGAATCGAAGGCCCCGGCTGCCTCGCTGGAGGCGATGTCATTGATGTCGATGTCCTAAAGAAGAAGAAGCATGCGAGCCTCCTCGAAGGTGGGAAAGGGCTACCTGTTGATGGTCCTTAACATCAACATTATAACTTCAATTAATGCACAACATGATGGCAAAAAGTTATTAGTGCATAGTTGTAGGGATTATTCTAACAAGTTCCACGAGTTGTGTTGCTCTCACCTCTTTTGCAGGATTATTAATATTTCACCCCATAAAAGTACCTCAAATAATGAAACAGAGCACACCATTGTGAAGAGCTCGTCGAGACGATCGCAACAGACATATCGCTTGCTATATTTGGAGTCCCGACGAGAGAGTCCCCGATGGATAGACCAAGAATTCTCTAGAATACTCCGGAAGCATCACCAAGCAAGAGTTTTATGGACTAACACGACAATTTCCATGCTTTGGTGATTTGTGAATTTTCAGGGATAAAAACAGAATATTCTGAGAAAGAGTAGGAGCCAAGGAATCAAACCAAATCATGTTTGAATTCTGCAAGAATTGACGGGAAGGTTCTAGAGGACACCAGAGGACACAGGAACAAAATGGGAGCTTGGTGGCTAAAAGGTGGGGCTGGCTGGCCCCACATGTCAGGCTGGCCGGCCTGGGCCCACTTGGAAGTGAGCTCTGCTTCGCGTGACGGCCTCGAACCGACCTCTACGATGCATCTCGAGCCTAGTTTCAAGTCGGTTTGTTCCGAAGGCTGCGGTTCATCCCACTAGAGAGAAAAGCTAGGGTTTCTAATTAGAAGATTAGAGTTCTACTACAAGTTTAGGGTTAGATCTAGCTAGATACAAGTAGAGTTTAGCGTGGCTCAAGATTCCGGATCGATGTCAGGAGATTTGGTAATTCTATCATTGTATCTTGTAATTATGACTTTGTTCTACTTAAATATCATTATGTTCTTGTTTATTTCATTCTTAGTTTACTCTAGTTCTATCTTTGATATAGTCTTGATTGATAATAAGTTTAGGCATAAGTTCATAGAGCGCTTAGTTCAACTCCAGATTGGATTAGGTGGTAGAAGTAATGTAGACGTGGTGTCTAGATTATATTTTCCTGCGAATGCACCCTATTTTCCAGGCCATGTGGTAGATCACGAAGGTGACTTGTATAGCTTCGTTGAGTCCTATGTAGTCCACTCCCCGAATCTAGGACAAGTAGAACCCGGTTAGTTAGGGAAGGATTGCTCTGTTCTTGAATTCCCTGAACTAATGTTCCTTATGTTTAGATGGAAGATTGATTATGCTATAGATGATAAGGAGTAGATTAGAAAACCCTGAGACTTGCTATATAGGACATAACCTAGGAATTAAATCTCTAACCGTGTTGCTTTATCCTGTATCCTACTTGATCCTATGAGTTCTCTCTAATTATGGATTCCCTATCTTTATCTCATTGTCATTATCATTATTATCATTTGCCTTACCCCTGTTCAGATAGAAGTAGTTAATTGATTCATATCTAGAGTATGTATTTGTAATTCTTATAGCCATATCAATTTTCTCTTTTAAACCCTTTTTAGAAGCTCCCAGTGGTAGAATTATAAATAACGATACCTAGAACTTCCCTGGGTGAAATGCTACAATTTGAGTATTTTATCTGTGCGCTTGCGGATAACTTTTGTTTCATATTTTATAAGTTCCATGATTATAAGTACAACCGCGTTTCTTACGTCGTGTTAGGGATGACAACCTAGCGTGTGCGGCGTAAGTGATGCCAACACTGCCGCATCTTGAGGTTGGAGACCAGGGGCCGGAACTTGCCGTTGAGGTCGTGGAGGAGGGTGAGGACCAGGGTGCGATCCGCGATCGAATCACCATAGTCACCGAGAGCCGCCGCCATCGTCTTTAGACGGCGGCATAAGTTGGTGATCGAGGTTGAGCCCTATTTCACCGTGCGAAACTCTGCCAAGAGCAGCAGGGCACGCGATTCATGCTAGCCGAGAAACTCGTTCTTGAGTTAGGTCCAGGCGCCGCGAGCATTGGGCATGCGGTTCATCGTCGACTGCTGGAGGTCGGCGTCTATAATGAAGTAGATCCATGTCAGCATGGTGCAGTCCATCTGCACCCATGCCGGTCGATCGGCGTTGACAACGTCGGAGAGGACGTGGTCGGTGAGGGCGTACTTGCCCAGGACGATGAGGAACATGGCGCGCCACCGGTTGTAGTTGTCGGAGGCATGATCTAGAACCAAGGGCACGAGGACCTTGATGTTGAGGACAGCGATGGCCATGGCATGGACGGCGGCGTACTTGGCCTCATGAAAGGTCACAATGGCTAGAGGGGGGTGAATAGCCTAATAAAATTCTTGTAATGACACTAAATCACAAGTTAGATAGCAAGGCGGCAAATGTGCAAAGCTAAAGCTTCGACTACTTTATGCAAGCCATCCTACACAATGCAAGGCTACTCAAATCAATAGCACATCAACCACCGTGATTAAGCTACACAATGACGATGGTTGCGGGTGACCACCACAAGCAATTCTACTTTGCGGGAATGTAAAAAGGGGATGAAGGTTTATACCACTGCGTAAAGAAGAAGATGGCCAATCACCGGTGTAGAAACCAATCACCTACACAAGCTCAAGCACATGACAATGGAGGACGAAGCCTCAGCAATCACAAATCAACACATTGAATTTTACCGAGGTTCACTTGCTTCCCGGCAAGCTACTCCTCGTTGTGGCGATACATTTGCTTAGTGAGTTGCCCGCTCAATTGGCTCGATGCCAAAGACCCCGACGGGGAGCCGCAATCTCCACACAAGATACGGATCCACAAGCCACGAGCAATCCACTAGAGTATCCTTTCGCGAACTCCCATGGGGAAGGATCAAGAACCCCTCACAAGAAATCAGTGTGGCCTCGAACAATCACCAAATCGAGCTCACCACCACCCGCTGCTCCAAACCATCTACGGTGACGGGAATCACCGAAGAGTAACAAGAATCTGCAGCCCACTCGATGAACAAGTGCCTCTAGATGCAACTCTCAATGCAACACACTTGATTCCTCACTCAAATCTCACACAAGATGATCAAGAATCAAAGAGATGAGTGGGAAAGGGAGTCTCTTGCTCAAGAATGCTCAGGAGTAGAAGAAATGGCCAAGAGAGCCTCCCCAAACCGACCACACATGTATTTATAGGCAGGGCTCAAAAATTAGCCGTTACCCCCCTCGGGCAGGGCAAATGAATGCGCCGGACGCGTCCTTTGGCCAGCGCCTGACGCGTCCGGCGCTCACTCACGCCTAGTCGTTGGGGATTTCAACATTGCCACGTCAGCATCCTCCGTGTCTGGCCTTCACATCGTCGCGCGTCCGGCGCCTTCACATCGGGCGCGTCCGGCGCTCGTGCGCAGCCGGGGACGCCTCTGCGTCGGGTCCGGTGCTCGCCGGACGCCCGGCCCACCACGTCCGGCGCGTGCAAGGCATGGCTCGCCAGCCAGCCCAACACCACGGAACGGCGGATGTGTCTGGCCCACCACGCCGCGCATCCGGCCAGTGCGTCCGAAACACCCGCCAGCCTGGGATGCACTCTGGGTCACGTTCGACGTCTAACAGGCACGTCTGGCCCATCATGCCACCGCGTCCGGCGCTGCTGCTGACATGCTGGCTCTCCTGAGTGGCGTCCGGCCTACCAGGCCGCGTCCGGTGCTGCCCCACCGGGCGCGTCTGGCCAGTTGTCCAGAGCGTCGTCTCGTCGCTTGATCGTAGTTGTCGCGCTGTCATCTATCCATTGTCCAAACCTCTTGCCTCGGGTGCCAACTCCCTCAGTGTAGATCACATCTCAAGCACCGGAGTTAACGTATCAACTCATGAAAACATCGGCAAGGGTTAGCACTCTAGTTAGCCTCTCATGCATCATGCAAAGTCGAATCTGAAGGCATTTTGGACCGCTAGTCAACCGTGGATTCCCCTCTTGATAGTCAGTTGTCTATCCTAAATGTGATCACACTCGCTAAGTGTCTTGATCACCAAACCAAAAAGCCCTATCAAGTATACCTTTGCCTTGATCTCCACGGGCATTTCCATCCATCTCCAGAGCTCGATCATGCATAACATCCACCATGTCCATCATCATGATCACCATGCACCATTGTCCACCATCATGTTGTTATGTGTCTAACAACACTTAGAGCAAAGCATTAGCAACATTGAGTGTCATTAATTACCAAAACCAAACCGGAGCTTTCAATCTCCCCCTTTTTGGTAATTGATGACAACCCTTCACAAATACTCACAAAGATATGGAAATTGAATTCAATATAAAATTGAATTGGTTGTCCAAGATATTTTGATCATGAATCTTGGGTTGAACAAGCATTTCAATTCTGGTTTTGGTAGTGATAGCTCCCCCTACATATGTGCATCAAATGTTTGGTCGATTTTCAAGCACATATGCATAGATTGAACTTGTGGGAGAGTTATCACAACCAAAATGGTACTAAGGTTTATAGAATTGACCTTTGAAACGTGATACCAATCGGAGTGCGATAATAAACCTTCCTTAGCACCATGGGAATCTAGACATCCATCAAAACTTAAAATACCTCATGAGATCAACATTATAAGCAAGGTACTTTGAACAAAGAAACCACTTATGCTTGCTAGTACTTTATTTCATTAAACAAGACTTATACTAGCAATACACCAAGCAAGCATGAATATTGAAATTAATTTGCAATGCTCCATATCATCATGTATGCACATACAAATGCAACAAATAGTCTATGAGCTTGCTCCCCCTATTTGTGTGCTCATGGTTGGGTCATATCATAAAAATTGATCCCCTTCCATTGCTCTTTGTGACTTATTTCTCCCTCTTTGTGTATTTCTCCCCCTTTGTCAACAATGACCAACAAGGGTATATGAGAGGAAACAAGTGAATCAACTATGGCCAAATCTAAATCACATGCCTAGAATATGTATCTCAGTTTGAACCAAGGGCAAGCTTTTTCACACCTCATAAGAATAAGGGTTACCTTGACCATATTGAAATACACATCATGAGCAAGTGCTAAAGATTCAACACTAGGTCCACAAGCTCACAAACATGTCATATGCCACCACTAGATCAAATCAAGCATAGAAACAATAGTGGTGCCATACATCCATCAAATTCATTTGATTTGCAATGAATGAGCCTAGTAATATGCACATGTGTACATGTCTACACAACAAGCAAAGGATGCATGAGATGCAACAAACAACTTTACCTTGCTATGTTGAAGGAGAGGCATGTCATATATGTGGGGGGTGCATCAATCCATGTTGGAGTAGCTTAGTATGTTCAACTCATTCCTCAACTTACAAAATCTTTTCTCATAAAGAGGCTTGGTGAATATGTCGGCTAGTTAATCTTCGGTGCCAATGCTTTCAATGCTCACATCACCCTTTTGTTGATGATCTCTAATGAAGTGGTGCCTCACATCATTGTGCTTGGTTCTTGAATGTTGAACCGGATTGTTTATCATCTTGATTGCACTTTCATTGTCACAAAACAAAGGCACTTGCTTGAATTTGATTCCATAGTCCTTCAAGGTGGCTTTCATCCATAGCAATTGTGCACAACTATTCCCCGCACTTATGTATTTGGCTTCGGAGGTGGAAAGTGCCATACTATTTTGCTTCTTTGAAGACCATGAAACTAGAGATCTTCCTAGCACTTGGCATGTTCCACTTGTACTCTTTCTATCAATCTTGCAACCGGCATAGTCGGAGTCAGAGTATCCAATCAACTCAAAGCTTGACCCCTTGGGATACCATAGACCAATATCTTGAGTGCCCTTCAAGTACCTCAACACTCTCTTGGCCACCGTCAAGTGACTCTCTCTAGGAGAGGCTTGATATCTTGCACACATGCACACACTAAACATGACATCCGGCCTTGAAGCAGTCACATATAGCAAGCTTCCAATCATTGATCTATATAGCTTTTGCTCAATCATCTTGCCACTATCATCAATATCCAAGCCGCCATTGGTTCCCATTAGTGTGCTAATTGCCTTAGCATCTTGCAACCCAAACTTCTTAATCATGTCCTTGATGTATTTGCCTTGACTCACAAAGGTGCCGTTCTTCATTTGCTTGATTTGAAGTCCAAGGAAGTAGCTTAGCTCTCCAAGCATAGACATCTTAAACTCACTAGCCATCATTTTTGCAAATTCTTCACAAAAGTCTTGATTGGTTGAACCAAAGATGATATCATCCACATAGATTTGCAACACAAACAAGTCATCTTCTATCTTCTTGGTGAAGATAGTGGTGTCCACTTTTCCCATCTTGAAGCCTTTGGAAAGGAGGAAGTCTCTCAATCTTTCATACCATGCCCTTGGTGCTTGCTTCAAACCATACAATGCCTTCTTCAGCTTGTAGACATGGTTGGGCTTCTTGTCATCTTCAAAACTGGGAGGTTGCTCAACATAGACTTCTTCATTGATGAACCCATTGAGAAATGCACTCTTCACATCCATTTGATAGAGCTTGATATTGTGTGCACAAGCATAGGCTAATAGGATTTTAATTTCCTTTAATCTTGCCACCGATGCATATGTCTCCCCAAAGTCAAGACCCTCAACTTGAGTATACCCTTATGCCACAAGTCTTGCTTTATTCCTTACAACTAGGCCATCTTGATCTTGCTTGTTCTTGAAGACCCACTTGGTGCCAATCACATTGTGCTTCTTTGGCCTCTCAACAAGCTCCCACACTTCATTCCTTGTGAAGTTGTTTAATTCATCATGCATGGCATTTGTCCAATCCGGATCCTTCAATGCTTCATCAATTTTGGTTGGCTCAATGAATGACACAAATGAATAGTGCTCACAAATACTAGCCAATCTTGATCTTGTTTGCACACCTCTTTGAATATCACCAATGATATGATCTAGAGGATGATCTCTTGCAATGCTTGAATGTTAAAGAACTAGCTCATTAGTATTGCTTGCTTGACCTTGATCTTGATCTTGCTCTTCATGTTGAGTACCACTAGTGCTTGCCTCATTGGAATCTTGAATCACAACTTGAGTTGGTACTTGCACATCGTCACCATCTTCAACTTGTCTTGGCCTAATGTCACCAATGTCCATGTGCCTCATTGCATTGTTCAATTGATCTCCACCCACATCATCATGATTTTGATCTTCACTTTGAGGGCCTTGGGTCTCATCAAACTCAACATCATGAACCTCTTCAACCAACCCACTAGCCAAGTTCCATACTCTATAAGCCTTGCTTGAAGTAGAGTAACCAAGTAGGAATCCCTCATCACATCTCTTGTCAAACTTGGCAAGTCTTTGCCCCTTCTTGAGTATGTAGCACTTGCAACCAAAGACCCGGAAGTAAGCAATGTTGGGCTTCCTTCCATTCAAGATCTCATATGGAGTCTTTTCTAACTTCCCATGGCAATAAAGATGGTTGCTATAGTAGCAAGCCGTGTTGATGGCATCACTCCAAAACTTTTGGCTCACATTGTACTCACAAAGCATAGTTCTAGCCATCTCAATCGAAGTCCTATTCTTCCTCTCAACTACACCATTGGATTGGGGAGTGTAGGTTGGTGAGAATTGATGTCCAATGCCAAGCTCATCACACAATTCTTCAATTCTTGTATTCTTGAACTCACTCCCATTGTCACTTCTAATCTTCTTGATGGTAGTGTCAAACTCATTTTGCACCCTCTTGACAAATGACTTGAATAGATCAAAGACTTCACTCTTGTCATAGAGGAAGAACACCCAAGTGTATCTTGTGTAGTCATCCACAATCACAAGTCCATACTTGTTGCCCCCAATTGATGTGTATGTTGTCGGGCCTAACAAGTCCATGTGCAACAACTCAAATGCTCTTGAAGTTGACATCCCATTCTTCTTTGGATGTGGCTTCCCATGTTGCTTGCCGGCTTGACATGCACTACAAGGTCTATCCTTCTCAAATGCGACATCATTCAAGCCTCTCACTAGGTCATGCTTCACTAACTTGTTCAATTGCTTCATGCCCACATGACCAAGTCTTCTATGCCATAGCCACCCCTTGCTAGACTTGCCAATCAAACATGATGAAAGTTGAGCTTCACTAGCATTGAAATCAACCAAATACAAGCTTCCATACTGAAACCCCTTGAAGATGAGATTTGCTTGATCTTTGCTCACCACCTCAATATAATCCTTGTCAAAGATGCACTTATAGCCAAGATCACACAATTGTGCCACCGACAAAAGTTTGAAGTTCAAAGTATCAACTAGCAACACATTGGAGAGACTCTTGTCATTGAAAATAGCAACCTTCGCAAGCCCCATGACATCACCTTTACTATTGTCACCAAATGTGATTGAATCAAATCCACCATTGTCATTCTTGTCAAGTGACTTGAACATACTATCTTCTCCGATCATGTGATTTGAGCATCCACTATCAAGCACCCAATGCCTCCCTCCGGCTTTGTAATTGACCTACAAGAGAACATCAAGTTTTAGGTACCCATTTTTGCTTGGGTCCTTGAAGGTTAGTCACTAGAGTCTTTGGCACCCAAATGGCTTTCTTCTTTGAGCCCATCCATGGTGTACCAATAAATCTAGCACTCACACCACGCTCACTCTTAACAAGCATATAAGAAGTATTCAACTTGTAAGAGGAAGCACTAGTGTTCTTGTTCTTGCATGCATGCTCTAAGTGACCCACTTGCTTGCAACTAGTGCAATAGCTACCATTCCTCTTCACAAAACTTATCTTATGAGGAGCAAAGACGGCCTTGCCTTTCTTGGGGGTATAGCCCAATCCCTCTTTGTAGAGAGATGCTCTTTGGCTACCCAAGCACATAAGCAAGCGGTCCTCACCACCATAGGCCTTAGCCAAGTTGTGATTGAGTTCCTTAACCTTCTTCTTAAGGTTCTCATTCTCAACTACTAGTGTGGAATCACAAGCATGATCTACACTATTAGAAGAGCTAGGAGTAGAAGAGCAAGAGGGGTTAGGTGATGCAACAACAACTGAATCATCAAGTGAATCACATGATGTACCCATGTCTTTCTTCTCAATGATCACCACTTATGATTGCTCTTTCTCTTGCTTCTCAACTAGAGAGGTATGAGCTTTCTCAAGCTTGGAGTGAGCAATCTCTAGCTCCTTATGGTCTACCTTTAGACTCTCATAAGAAGCCCTCAACTCCATAAGTTCTTGCTCAAGGCTTTGTTTGTCCTTGCGCAAGCCCCTACATTCCTTTCTAGAATCCTTGAAAGCACCTTTGCAATCCTCAAGCATGACAAAGAGTTCACCTTTGGTAGATTCATCATCATCACTCTCATCATCACTAGAGGGTGGAGGTTGTACCTTAGTGGCCTTGGCCATGAAGCAAGATGATGGAGCACCAAATAGAGAAAGCTTCTCTTGGATGGCGATGCTTGCATGCCCTTCTTCTTCTTCTTCTTGGAGTCATCATCATCATCATCACTTGAGGAAGATGAGTCACTCTCCCAAGTTGCCACATGAGATTCACCCTTCTTCTTCGTGTCGGAGGAGTTCTTCTTCTCCTCCTTCTTTACTTGCTTCTTCTTCTCCTTCTTCATGGCATCCTCATCATCACTATCATAAGGACACTTGGCAATGAGATGATCCTTGCTATTGCACCAAAAGCACTTCATGGGATGGTCACTCTTCTTGAATGAGCTTCTCTTGCCCTTGGACCAGTACCCTTTCTTCACAAGCTTCCCCATCTTCTTGACAAGGAGTGCCATTTGCTCACTCATGTCTTCTTCTTCACTTGAGCGAGAGCATGGCTCATCATCAGTTGACTCTTGCTTCTTCTTGCTCTTGCTCTTGGAGGATGTGGCCTTGAATGCCACACTCTTCTTGTTGTCCTCATCCTTCTTCTCACTTTCCTTCTTCTTCTTCTTCGTCAATTCTTCCTTCTCATTGTCCTCTCTAAACTCATCATCGGCCATGACTTCTTGAAGGACTTGGTTGGGTGTTGGCTTCTCCTTCATGGTTGTCTTCACCATGACGGCCTTCAACATGTCAAACCTCTTGGGCAAACACCTCATGAACTTGGTTGAGAATTATTGATCTTTGACTTCTTCACCAAGTCCCTTGAGCTCATTCACAATCACTTGGAGCCTATGAAACATCTCCGGCACACTTTCATCTTCCTTCATTGAGAAGCGTGCAAACCTCTCTTGCAACATGTAAGCTCTCGCGGTCTTCACACTCTCGGTGCCTTCATAAGCTTCTTCTAGCTTGGCCCAAATGTCATGAGCCACCTCAATGTTCTTGATGAGCTCAAAAGCTTTGTCATCAAGGGCCTCATGGAATGCACTCACGGCAACATCATTTGCTTGTTGCTTCTTCTCTTCGGCCAGTGTTGGCACCGCACCCTCGACAACTTCAAACTTTGTCTCGGTCACATTCCACACCTCTCTATTGATTGACTTGAGGTGACTCTTCATCTTGAGCTTCCACTTGGCATAGTCATCAGCGTTGAAAGGTGATGCTCTCTTGGTGTTGTTGATATGCAAAACCAAAGCCATTGCTTCACCGTAGGATGTTAATCCAACACAAACAAATGGTGCCCGGCTCCGATACCACGTGAAAGGTCACAACGGCTAGAGGGGGGTGAATAGCTTAATAAAATTCTTGCAATGACACTAAATCACAAGTTAGATAGCAAGGCGGCAAATGTGCAAAGCTAAAGCTTCGACTACTCTATGCAAGCCGTCCTACACAATGCAAGGCTACTTAAATCAATAGCACATCAACCACCGTGATTAAGCTACACAATGATGGTTCATGGGCGACCGAACAAGCTATTCTAACCACCGTGATTAAGCCACACAAAGATGGTTGTGGGCGACCACCACAAGCAATTCTACTTTGCGGGAATTTAAAAGGGGATGAAGGTTTATACCGCTGTTGGCAAATCTTAACGCACACCGACTAGAGTAAGATAATGTGACAAAGGTGGTGCCTGGTAGCAATGCTTACTGTAAGCCTGAACTATCACCAGAGAGAGGGTGTCACAATTCCTCCTCAGGCAACAGCCTAGGAATGCTAAGCAAGGCTAGACTCTAGTGATGATGCAAGATGTGCCAAGGGTAACTCTGCAAGCGCACAGGTACCGCTGTAGCACTTCAATCGGGTGAGTATCCGCGGTGTCATAACTTGTAGTTCACTCACAGGAAAGTGGACTAGGACTCTCTAATAAATGAGTGGATGGATATCCGTGGTGGTTCTACTCAATCTAAGATATCAGTGTTGACGAAGGGGATAAGTAGTAATGAATATGAGTGATAACTAAGGGTAACTGGTAGATAGCTAGCTAGGTGGGAGGACAACGAGTGAGTATGGACTCCTATGTATCTAACTCTACTTCTGTGTTCTAATCCTACTAATGTAATGACTCAACTAGACTAATACCTAAACAATCTGTGTGACAGGGTAAGTCGACTGACAAGTAGGAGGGGTAATCCCCTACTCCAGCGGACCTTTGGCTTATGGTCGCCCTACAGACCAAACCCAACACAAATAGAACTATTAGGAGACAGAGTCCTGACATGATTCACTGTTCCCGCTAATATACGTCAGAATATTGAATGGATATACCAATCAAGGTAAGGTTGCATCCACTAATAAGCACTAGTCTAAGCACCTCGCTTACACTAGTCTTATGACTTCAGCTACCACGTAAGTATCCTCAGCCCCAGTTGGTAGTGAAACACACACAAAGGATTTAGGCACTAAACTAGCTAAGACTCTACACTAAGGGGCTAAGACACAACACTACTATACTAGTATAGTAATGCACTAAGTAAATACTTAAAGTAAAGACTTAGTAAAGTAAAGGAAGAATATATTAGTAAAGAAAGTAATACAAGAGGAAAGGTACAAGAGCTATACCAGACTCTCCAAAAGAGGACTCCGAAGACCCGAGCTTCACTCGACTCGACTCTAACTCCCACTCTAGACTAGACTACACTACACTTGATCTCCCAAGAGAGCTTGAGAACACACTTGTGGACTACTTGGGGATACCCTTGGGATGCTCCTAGGGGAGTATTTATAGTGGGGGATGGAGTAGGGGCTACTCCACCGCCACATCATCGATCCGTGTGCTCTTCACCATGCTCCATTGGATCAAACCGACCTTCCCACCGCCTTGAATGGACGTCTGTTAGCTTGGGACACGTGGAGGCCATGTAGGAAGTCGGTGGAGAGGCAACCGACCTTAGGGTGGGCCCATATGCAGGTCGGCCAACCAGGGTCTGGCTGACCTGTGGGTCCCACTGCCCTTCTAGAAGGTCCAGGTGGCTGTGGGAGCATTGGCCAGGTGTCAGGCAACCAAAGCCTGGGCCGGCCGACCGGGGCTCGTGAGCTCGCCCATCTCGCAGCCCTCGGTCTTTGTCCCCACATCACGTGTAGTCTTGTCCGAAGTTGGGTTCACTTGATTCTTTGCTTGTTTCTATGTGAATCCTTGGACCAATGTGCCAAGTAATTGGAACATTGAGTTGTAGCACACTTGGATCGAGGGGTTGGGAAGGTCTCCCTGTAGCATGTCAAAGACCCTGCTTGGAGGTCAGCTCCGGTGAGACCGGACCTGGTCGTTGACAGGTTTTGGGTCCCACGGGGCTCATTTCCATCTTCCCCGCATTTCACAAGCTAAGAGTACAAGTGGAACTTTATTAGTGATAAATATGCTCATGTGATGCTTATCTTCCCTCTATCGAGGACTGTTGATGGGTTTCTGAGTATACCATAACAGGTCTTATTTCCCGTCAACAAGATCCCCAAGCTTAACCTTTGCTCATCCCGAGCAAACGATCAAAACTTGGTTCAATTGGATCAGGTATAATTACTATGTTAACATTTCAATAGTACTAAGTGCACAACAAAGAACTTCTCCTTGAATGGAAAAATTAGCAATGTTAACATACCAATATTACTCTAGAACTCATGGGGCTTATGGCATTAACTTAGTCTTGGGATGTTGGAAGACAGAACAGCTTTGACTGGAGCATCTACTTTTCTCATTCTTTAGCAAGTATCATGCCAGAGGTTTTTGGTAAGTTTATCAAAAAGAAGTCTTAATGTTCCTCATATGGTTTCTCTCAAGTCACTCGAGTGGTGTATGAATCCTCACCAAGGCACATCATGTGTTTGCCTTTCAAAACATCCTACCTCTAATAAGGCTTTATGTGAAGCTCAAGTATGTATGTCACGGAATAGCATACTCGCAATGCATATGTTGTCTAGTTAAGAAACTTGGGCCACAGAAGAGACTCGTCATACTCCTAGATCAAGATGTAAAATGAGGTGAATGGAATGAAGGAATGTGATGGACGGTAAGGTAATGGAAGAGAAGGTAAATGTATGGTGGATGAGGTTGCTCCTTCATTTGATTCTATTTCTCTCTCTACTTCTATTGAGACAAGGCTAGCTCTCTCTCTTTTTTTTGAGAGTGAAAGGATCTATCCATGGAGTATATGCCTAGCCTTTATTTTGGGGTGTGTCTCATCTAACAAATTGATAACTTAAGAGAGGATTTCTAACATTGGAGCATGGAGCAACCAATATGATGGAAATGGTGAATATGGTGGTGTGTACTTCCAGTGTAGAAGTAGCACAAGAATGGTGGTATGGATGAAGATGCATGCTCCCAGGGTAGGAGTAGCATATGAATGGTTGCGTACTTCCGGATTAGAAGCAGCATATTTGGTGCTAAGTGGATCTTGATCTTAGAAGCATGACAAACCTCTAACACAGGTTCTACAAGACTTAACCAAACTCAATGCAAGTGAGTAGCTTATGCGAAGGCTTTTTGATATGCAAAGTATATATGGCCGTGGTAGGAAATTCAACACCATTGAGGAACAATTAAGTTTTCATTCATTTTCAAAATAAATTCTCGGCAATCATGCGTGCTTAGAACAATAGTATAGAGCTCTTATTTCAACTATATCATGTCTCACAACAACTTAGACTTTATTTTAGCACTTGCAACCCACTAAGTGATCAAGTTCATGATGGTTAAAAGTGCTAAGTAATCCAAACTTAGAGAAGTGCGAAGTTGTAAACAAGCACTAGAGAAACATTAGCTAGCAATTTCTTCATCATTTCCATAGGAAGACTAGCACACATGAAGCACATGTAAAAAATGGAAATAAAGCAAATAAATATTTTTGGATTTTTGAAAATTTTTAGATTTTTTTAAATGCGAGAAAACAATAACTAGAATGCAATAAGACAAAAATTAAATGAGAGGGGTTAGAAACATACCTTGGGTAAACATACCTTAGTGGGGGAGAGGATCTCCCCCAAGCTTGTCTCTTGCTCACTATGGTGGCTGCCATGCCCGCCACTGGTCCCAGTGGTACCGGTGCTCCGCTTGGAGGCCTTGGGCCATTTCCAAGTTTTGTTGCATGAGTTGCAACGTGGCCTGTTGCCCGATGTTGATGTTCTCCACCTCCTGGGTGAGCGCTTTGATCTCGGACGGTGGTTGACGCCTCCCTCTACCACGAGGGTGAGGGGTGTGCGCCCCGGAAGGTGTCCTGGAGTGAGAAGGTGTCTCCCGGTGTGTGGAGCTCACCTCCTCCTCCTCATCGTGTACAGCATGAGAGGGGCCAGCTTGCTCTTGGGCAGCACGGGCTCGTGCTCTCATTACCCTGTCCGTCCCTGCAGTAAAACATGCTCTTTCCCTTCTATCCATACTCATGGTTAGTGATGAGGCACTATACAACCAAAGCTTCTCATTGGGGAGAGACTTCGAATGCATAATCCTCATAAATCATTTTAAGTGCACGTCTCGGGCCTCTTTTGTGTAGACCAACTCAAGTAAGCATGTTTTCAGTTATAATTGATCTATCATCAGAGATGTACTGAACTACATACCCCTCAAGTAAACCCATGGTTTCGGTGATTCTAGTTATCAATGAAGTAAAGCCTATGGGTTTCTCTTGAGCAATAGAGTTCTCCCAAAAATGTACTAGCATTTTAACAGGTGCAAACTTTATTTTTTTAACCATGGCATAAAGGATTTATAACTCATTATAGCCTATGTTCTGCAAGCTAGTGCCGGGAAAAGAGTGACTTCAACCCAATAGTACATGAACCGCAAAGTTGGATTATGAATGTCTTGGGGTTTAGGATTAGAGATCATTGGATCCGAGAAATTAATTTCTAGAATTTAGCAAAGTCAAAATTTGCTAGAGCATCCTCTACATCTAGTTTGCAATCATGGTCAAAACCTAGAGTAATGCTCAACTCACTCCAAGACAGGTTATAATCATTATTAAACATGCGAAATTCAATCCCCAAAGCATTTGATTTTAGTGTGCAAAGGAATTCTTGGGTGAGCAATTTTATGCCAAGCTCAAGAATTTGCCAAAATGAAGACCAACCAATGGTATTGAAAATGATGGCAAAGTCTGTGCTCATACCTGATCGGTCGAGGAGTTCCTGATCGAAGAGAGCGGAGTGCCGGAAGCCACAAGTGCGAAGAGTGTAGAGCTTCCCTAACTCCTCATGGGTGACTATGAGGTTGTTAAGAGGCTCCATCATCCTACCAGGAATGATGGCAGGAGCAAGATGATGCACTTGTTCTTCTTCCTCCCTCTCATGGCTCCTACTCCCGGACCGGTGAGAGCTCGAGGATGAGCCCTCGCCCTTCTTCTTGCTAATCTTTCTGAGGACGAACTTCTTCATGCTAGCTACACAAGTGAACAAACGAGACCAAGCTTCCTACTACTCTACTATGAGAAGGACATATTTTTGGTTTTTTGGATATGGTTACTACTACTAGGGAAAGGGAAATATTTTTGGGTTTTTGGTTATGGTTCCTACTAAACTAAACTTGAGAAGGCTTGAAACACTAAGAGAAGAGAGAAGGCTAAGTGAGCTCGAGATGATTCTGCTGGTTGTGGTGTGGGATTGAGCTCACATTGGAGTGGTATTTATAGGGGTGAAAGGGCAAGGCAAACCCACCCAAAGGGCAGGTCGGCCGACCACCCTTTTGTGCCCCATGAAGTTGTGTCTCACTTTGGACAAGGAATCTAGCATCGTGCTTGCAAAAAGTCAGAGAATTGGGACCAAACCCTGGTCGGCCGACCAAGGATTTTGCCTCCCACCACTTTGGACATGTTTTGGACCAAACCCTGGTCGGCCGACCAAGGATTTTGCCTCCCACCACTTTGGACATGTTTTGTATGGTTGTCTGGTAAAGGTGGTGGTGGTCCTGGTCCGAATATGTTGCTGGTTGCTTCGGATTCCTAAGTCTAGTGTTTGGTGAAAGTGAAAAGGGAAAAGCTAAAGTGGAGACAAGAATGAAAGTGATTCCCATGGACCATGGGGATACTTTGGCATGCATTGCTGCTCCCCATGCTTGCTTTGGCTGTTGGCATGCTGCCTAAAGCATCCAACATGCTTAAAGTAGCATCCTAGGCTAAAGTCATGAGCAATGGACCATCTCTCCTCGAATTCTGGCTAGTGTGATGGGCATAGGATCCTTGTGTGTTATCATTGGGAGGCAGCAAGATACCTGATGGCATCAAGTCCAGGTCGGCTGACCTGGGCTTTTGAGCCCCAGAGCATCCAATGCTGCTCCTTGGATTCCTGCTTCTAGCTAGAGTGAAGAGAGGGGTGGTGGGCTCCATATGGCAGGTCGGTCGACCTGGTCCCACCAGCTCAGCTTTTCTCTAATCACTCTTCTCAAGTTTTATTACCTATGTCTAACTTATTTTATCGAAGTAAAATATGCAGTTGTGAAAGTAAACATGCAATTGAAGGAGAAATGCAGGATTGGAATGCACGAAATAAATATGAGGTAACTACTAACATACCTGGTCAGCGGAGGGCTCCGTGTTTTAGGTCCATAGAGCAGGACCTCTCCGTTGGGTTCATTCTGTGGACACCTCAGTCGGTCCCGGAGACGGGGACCGTGAAGGTGTCTCCTCCTTTCGCCATATTTGTTTGACTTCGGCTCGTGGCTCGGTGGGTTCTTCTTTCACTTCGGCCTTCTTGGCCGACTTAGCGGTCTTAGTGTTCTTCCTTCGGCGGTGTTGGCGATGAGGTTTCTGGGGTGCCTGTCCCTACATGTTAGCTTTAAAACCATTGAAAGGCACACTCACATACCGTCCTTGGATCGACATGTACATCTGGCCATGTCCCACATAGATGGTCGCGTCCACCGTGTTCAGGAAGGGTCGTCCCAGGATGAGCGGAACATCGACGTTGGCTCCCATGTCCAGTACCAGGAAGTCGACAGGGACATACTCATCTTTGATTCTGAGTAAGATGTCCCGTGCCAACCCCTCGGGAAACCGGATGGTTTGATCTGCCATCTGCAAACACACATATGTGGGGTGCAAAGGCCCCCCTAACAGGTTATCATAAGTTACCTTGGAGATGATGTTAACACCGGATCCAAGGTCGCAGAAGGCGTTTTCGAAGATTTGCGGTGCAATCTGGCAAGTGATAGTCGGTAGGCCAGGATCTCCCTTCTTCGGGATAAACGGTGAATCCACCATAACCCGAACAGACTGAGACTGAGGCTTACCGAACCTCATAGTTACCAGCCTAACACCCTCAATAGGGTCCTCAGGCTTTGCTGGAATCAAAGGCTGGGACAGCTGCGGCTAATTGAGCTAACTGGGTTTCTAACATTTTATTAAAGCTCAACTGATTCTTCATAGCAGAGTTAAAGCTATCCATCTTTTCACTAAGACTTTCTAAGATCTTGTCATTAGCCATCATTCTTTTAGTAAGACCATCATTAATTTTAATTTGATCAAAGAGAAGTTCTTTAAGGGAAGGTTGGTTACCAAAAGAATTACAAGAATTGTTATTGTAACACATACCTTGGCCTTGGTAGAAGGGGCATGAACTCCATTGTGGTTGTTGGGGCCGATTCCCGTTGTTGAAATTGTTGTTGTTGTTAATGAAGTTCACCTCTTCCTGTGTTGTGGGGCAATTGTTGCCCGAATGATCCTCCTCCCCGCATACTTCGCACCATGGGTCAGTGTCCACAACATAGATAGTGGCAGGGGTTTGGATGGCCTCAACTTCCTTTTTAGAGGAAGATTCCTCTATCTTCTTCATCAGGAGGTCCATCTTAGCGGAGAGCATGTCCACCTCATTAAGGACGTGGACACCTCTCTTCTTTGGCTGAAGGCGCTCTTCATTCCAACCTTGGTTGATGACCATTTTCTCAATAAGCGCCTTGGCATCCTTGACATTGTGTTGCAAGAATGCCCCTCCAGCGGAAGCATCAAGGTGACTACGGGCTATGCCGGTCAGCCCATGGTAAAAACCTTGAATAATGAGCCATTCGTCTATCCCCGTAACACACGAAAATTTGCATGATTTTAAAATAATTAAATTGATTTGTTCTATGCATTTATGTGAGCATTAAACATAGGTCAAATAATATTTTATAAAAATAAAAAGTGATCATAGGTCAAGAAGCATGTTTGTGCATTCATGCCGTTGCATACTTTTTATTGTGATGAGTGGTTTTGATTCAAAAGCGAAAGTGGATTCAAAAAGGTTTGAAAACTCTATTTGAAAACTATTCAAATAAAAGAAAAGGCTTTTCTTTTCTCCTCTCACTCCTTTCTTCTTTTCTGGCCCGAAGGCCATTCCTTGGATCAGCTCGGCCTGGCGCCCCTCTCTTCTTTTTTCTGGGCCCGGAGGCCACTTTCTTTTCTCGGCCCGCTTGGCCACCTCCCCTTCTCCCTTCCCTCTTGGGCCGTGGCCATTTCCTCCCTCCGCAGTGGCCCGCTCGCGCGCGCTCTTGGGCCGGCCCAGCCGGCGCCGCGGACCGCGCGCCGCCTCCCCTTCCTCGCGGGGCGACGCCGGGACCCACATGTCGGCGTCGTCTCCTTCCTCTCGCTCGTACTCGAGCCGGACTCGAGGGCCGAGTCCGACGCGGCCGCGCCCGCTCCCTCGCGTGCGCGCCACGCCAAGGGCCCCTCTATAAATCTCATGTCCCGCGCCGCCTCGCGACCCCCGAAACCCTAGCGCAAGCTTCGCCAAGCCCAAGCCCTAGCTCGCAGCGCCGCCGCAAGTTCCGCCGCCGCCATTGAAGCTCGGGTTCCCCGTTTCGTCGACCTAATCTCGTAATTGACAAGTCGACGAGCTTCTTCATGCTCTTGCGAGCTCGCCAAGCCTTTCCTTGTTCATTTTTACGCTCTCTTCGACTCACGGTGCTTCGCCGAACTTCGCAGGTCGAAGCTCGCCGCCAAATTTGCAGAAAAGCCCCTCGGCTTTAGTAGATTCAATAAAGAATCCTTAGCGCATTACTGTATTTACGCTTTCGTCTTTGGAAAGCGTAATCTGCTCTGTTCACATTCAAAATACGCTTTCAACTATTTACAGAATTGCCATTCAGTTTCAAATGCTCATATCTTCTCCGTTTTAGCTCCGATTTAGATGGTCTTTATGTCCATGTGATCGTAGCGACGCGTAGAATAATATTATGAACTCTTTTTAATCTTTTTATTCTGTTTGATGTACTGTTCTAATAGAATTATATGTTTGCTTCGTGTATGTATGAATCGGATGCTTGATTGTTGCTGCTTGTTGGTCGTGGTTGCGTTCAGACGGTGAGGGTTTCGTTGAAGGCCCGGATTTCTATCAAGACCAGCAGGAACCCCAGGAGTATTTGGATCAAGGCAAGTATAGTGGGACTATCCTTGTGTCCTATTCATTAATCCACTAAATTACATATGCATGTGTCTTGCTATCCTACTAGTTTTACCTAGTGATTGATTACCGTTGCCTTGACGACTTGGGTTATCCATGATGGGTAGTGATGCTAGTGCTTTTACCATGATCTTGTAACATGATTAATTAATTATGCAACTTTGATTAAGATGACTTATTTGTAAGCGATCATCCGGGACTTGACGTGCCACTGTGGGAGCTACATGGCTCTGGCTCTAGTTGTGCCTAGGACCTTTTCTAGCAAGTTAGAGGAGTGCGAGTTGGGTATAGGGTGGCTTCTCCATGGTATGTATAGCCAGGTAGGTAATGTGCTACTTTGGGAGGAGGGATTCCCTACATCCGATGACCCTGCAGCCCTATCTTGTTAGACGAACCTATGCATAACTTTATAGTGAACCCCGTTTTTCCTTGGTAGAGAACTAAGAGGCTGATCCCCTCGGGCGAAAGGGCAAATCATGACTCACAGGGAAAGGGTACACCTCTGCGCAGAGTTAAATCGATTATCGTCCGTGCCCACGGTCAGGGCGGCCAAGGGATTCTTACTGAATAAGTGGTCACCCCCATTAATTATGTTTTATGCTATAATGATGTTTAAGTTACCTTTATCATGTTTACTTGATCATGTGGTTTGGGAACACTACCTTGATGCTAATTGCTAAAATATGACATACACTAAAAGCTAATGCGGTTAACCGGTGTCGGCCTTTTGAGCTTCATATACCCCCTGCTATGCTTGCTAAGTACGTTGTACTTACACTTGTTTTACTTCATTACTTGGAAAATCCCGGATGGGTACAGATCGGATTGGATTGAGAGCTACCGCCATGACTACTAGCTTGAGTCAACCGGTTGACGTGTCCCGTGTTGCGGCTTCCGCTATTGAGAGTCTACCATCGTTTGAGAGTTTAGTAGTGTTTGAGAGTCTACTTTTATTATTGTCTATTTATGTAAAGACTATGTGATATTTATTCTTTCGGTATGTAATAAACTTTGAGATGGTACAATTTATTCGATTTGTCAACTTATGTGGATGACTCCTGGGGATTCACATAAGACTTGTATACGCCTCATTCTTGTCCTTAAAAATGGGCGTGATGATTGGTACCAGCTCCTTGTTGACCGTAGGACGCAAGCCTAGTTAGAATGGTCGTTTTAGCTCTCTTGTTTCACTTAATTCTTGCTTTCCATCTCAATCTTGTTAATTTATAAATTTTTATGCTTTTCTATCTTATCTATTGTGAAAAACTTGTTTCTAAATCTAAATCCCTCTAATTCTCGTAGATGACTCGTGACCACAAGATCGCTCGCATCTCCACCGGAGGGTACTACCCACCTCGCGGAATCCGAGGATGGTGCAGTGTCGATTGGGATAGTGAATATGAGAGAGATGTCCATCCAGCACCGGTGCGGTGCGCCAGTTCACTTGCCATCTCCTACCCCCGCGCTCGAAGAAGAAGAAGAAGATCCGAAGAAACAGAGCCGGTAGAAGAGGATGAAGAGGAAACGGTTCGTGATTGACATCAGTAGTGATGAAGAGGAAGCCCAAGAAGAAGATGTGCATGTTGGTGTGCAGCATGGGTCGCCTTCACACGGAAGCTCACCTTCGCATGGAGGATCACCGTCTCATGGGAGTTCGCACCCTCAAGGAAGCGCTGGTGGAGAAGGAGGTCCAAATCCACCAATGGGATGGATTATGAAAGATCACTTTCCCGATCCTACTACCATCTACTCCAAGTTTCACTACCGCTTGGTGAGATTGCTCGTGAAGCATTATTCTGATTGGGAAGCTGGTCTGCTGTACGTTTGTACAGAGTATTGTCATCCTTTGCAAGCAACTTATTGGAGGGCGAAGGTGGTTGTCACTTCAAAGACAGCAGTAGGAAAAGCAGCGGAGATGGAATTCTTTCATCCTACACAATGTGCCACCATGAGAGAGAGCATTGATGAAGCCGCCTTCGGAGCTTGGGTGTATCTCCGGGGTTATCGCCCGGAAGCCAGAGAGGACGAAGTCGATCGCTACTTACCTGTTGGGAATCAACATGAAGAAGGTTGGATTATGGAGAATGCTGGGGGTTTAGTGGAACCCGCTGCTCGACAGGTGGGCGATCTAGCTGTCGACTTGATGCACAAGTGTGATCAACTTCGTGAAAAGCTGCATGACACTGAGGAGGCGCTCAAGAAGATGATGACAGAGGAGGATGATAAAAGGGAAGCTAGGGGAGAAGCAAGACTTTATGACAAGTTTGAAGCCCCATCTCGTCCATAGGACTAGGATCATCCTATACATATCATTTTCGCTAGTATCGTTTTGTCTAGTCGTTAAAGAGTCATTTGTGTTAAGTGAATCTTGGTATGCTCGTTGAGTTGTTTTTATGAATTTTGATTGAGTTGGAATTTTTGTAATGAGTGCTGGAAAGTTATGGGCTTGTCCATAACGTTCCTTTGTTAGACATATTAGTGTTTGGGGTCTTTTATAAAGATATTTTTGGGTCTATCTCGATTCTGTCCTCTGCTGAAAGTTCTGAGCAGTCTGCAATGTTTCTGTTATGTCTCGAAATTGGCTACTGCAAATCTGGTGAAAATTTTATAGTAATAACTAGACTTCTGTAGCTTTCCAATGGTGTAAAAATCACGTTAATATCTATCCTGAGTTATGAGATTCATTGGTCACAATTTGAGGTTTCTGCGCAGTCTGGAAGTCAGAAACAGTTTCTGTTGCGACCTATGTTTGGCAATTTTAATCGCCGAATCTGTAAAAATGCTCTGAATAAAAGTCATAGCTAACTTCATAAGCTTTCCAACCATATAAAGTTTTCCTGAATTGGATATCTGGAACGTCAGTTATGGTTGTTTTTCCGAACTGTTGTTACTGCATCTCGCCCAGAAAATTTCAGAATCAATATCTTATGGCAGAATTGTGGTAATGATGGTTTCTATATGAATTGGAATGCAGATGCCGCCAAGGAGAGCCGCCAACCCACCACCAATGACTCAGGAGGAGATGATGGCTATGCATGGACAGTTGCTGCAGACCATGACCGCTTACTTCCAGAATCAGCAAGCAGGAGGAGGGCAAGTGCAATTCAACCATCCTCCGAGGGACAAGCGCAAAGAGTTCATGTATGGGCATCCACCATTCTTTTCTCATCCTATCCAACCTCTGGATGCGGATGATTGGGTGCGTGCTGTGGAGAAGCAACTGGAGTTAGCTCAGTGCAATGACCAGGAGAAGGTGCTCTTCGCATCTGGACAGCTGCAGGGAGGAGCACAAACATGGTGGGATTCCTACAGAGCTTCTCGTCCCCACAATGCTCCTGCTATCACTTGGGATGAATTTGTCAGAGACTTCAAGGCGCACCACATTCCAGATGGGCTGATTGAAGAAAAGCAAGAGGAGTTCAGGAACCTCAGGATGGGCAACATGACCATGAGCGAGTATCACAATAAGTTCAATGAGCTTGCTCGCTATGCGCCCAATGAAGTGAGAGAAGAAGCTGACAAGAGGAACCATTTTCTCAATGGCATATACTATGAGCTGAGGTTGCAGTTGGCTGGTCAGAAGCATGCCTCCTTCCAGGAACTGGTGAATAGCGCTATTGTGCTTGACAATATGCGCAGGGATAAGGACAGAAAGAGGCGGATGGAAGGACAGGGATATGGGAGCAACACTCGCTTCCGTTCCAACTATCAAGGCCACCAGCAGAGGTACCAGGGACCAGTGAGTCAGTGGAACCGTGGTCAGAACCAGCAAGGGAACCGGTATCCACAGCGTCAGCAGTATGGGAGCCAGCAGAACAATGGGAATCAACAACAGAATGGGAATCAGCGCACACCGCAGAAGCAGGGTAACCGAGACACCTCGTCGAGTGCTCCTAACAACATTCTGTCAAGACGGGACTCCGAGGCACTCCTCTAGTGTGTTACCGCGTGGTCACTGGCCATTATGCTAACAACCGCCCCAACCCTCCAAGGCGCGAGACACCTCGAAGCGAGTGGCAATGCTAGGTCCTATGCTACATATGGGAATGTCAACCATGTCTCCACCGAATCGGCACAAGAGGCAACCGCTAATGAGGCGCCGAGATTATCCGGGTACGTTTAGCATCAACTCTATCCCCGCTACGGTTCTTTTTGATTCTGGAGCTTCTCATACTTTCATATCACAAGCATTTGTTAGAACACATAGTATACCCCTACTTGCCATGAAAGAAATGTTAGTAAACTCACCGGGAGGGGGTATATCAGCTTCTCTCTATTGTCCATCGGTTAGTGTCTCCTTAAGGGGGGTAGACTTCACTGCCAGTCCGATCGTGTTGAGTGCCTCTGGAATTGATCTTATTCTAGGATTGGATTGGATGAAGCAACATGGAGTGGTTATACAGTGTAAAGAGAAGGTTGTGGTTCTAACAACACCAAAAGGGGATCGTATAAGTGTTGAAGTAGTGGAGAAGACACCTACTGTGGCAGTTGTGAATCTAGTGGAAGAAGATGCTACACCTCAGAACCAGATCGTGGAGGAGTTTGCAGATGTTTTCCCTGATGATTTGCCAGGTATGCCACCTGACCGTGACATTGAGTTTATTATTGAGTTATTACCTGGTACTGCACCTATTGCTAAGCGTCCATATAGAATGGGGGTTGATGAATTAGAAGAACTTAAGAAACAGTTGAAGGAGTTCTTTGGACAAAGGTTTCATACGTCCTAGTGCATCTCCATGGGGCGCTCCAGTGATCTTTGTGGAGAAGAAAGATGGAACTCAGCGTATGTGTGTTGACTATCGCTCTCTCAATGAGGTAACCATCAAGAACAAGTATCCATTGCCTAGAATTGAAGACTTGTTTGATCAACTCAGAGGTGCCTGTGTGTTCTCCAAGATCGATCTACGTTCTGGTTATCATCAGTTGAAGATCCGTAACTCAGATATACCAAAGATAGCCTTCACTACAAGGTATGGGCTATATGAGTATACAGTTATGTCCTTTGGATTGACCAATGCACCTGCCTACTTCATGTACATGATGAATAAGGTGTTCATGGAGTATCTTGACAAGTTCGTAGTGGTTTTCATTGATGATATTTTGGTGTTCTCCAAGAATGAAGAAGAGCACGCTGAACATCTGAGGTTAGTACTACAGAAGCTGAGGGAACATCAGTTGTATGCTAAGAAGAGCAAGTGTGAGTTCTGGCTGAAGGAAGTTTCATTTCTGGGTCATGTTATTTCCAATGGAGGTATAGCAGTGGATCCAAAGAAGGTGAAGGACGTTCTTGATTGGCAACCGCCTATTGATGTGGGACAGATTCGCAGTTTTCTTGGCATGGCTGGTTACTACAGGAGATTTATTGAAGGGTTCTCCAAGATAGCTAAACCTTTGATGCGTTGCTAGAGAAGAATGCTAAGTTTGTGTGGTCGATAAGTGCCAAGCCGGTTTGAAACATTGAAGGAGAAGTTGACTACATTTTGTCTTGACATTCCCGATTTGAGTAAGAAGTTCTCTATCTATTGCGATGCATCACGTCTTGGTTTGGGTTGTGTGTTGATGCAAGAAGGGAGAGTTGTTGCATATGCATCAAGGCAGCTGAGGAAGCATGAGTTAGATTATCCTACTCATGACTTGGAGTTAGTAGCTGTGGTTCATGCTCTGAAGATCTAGAGGCACTATCTAATTGGGCATAAGTGTGATGTCTACACCGATCACAAGAGCTTGAAGTACATATTCACTCAGTCAGATCTGAATCTGCGACAGCGTCGTTGGTTGGAGTTGATCAAGGACTATGATTTGGAAGTGCATTATCATCCTGGAAAGGCGAATGTTGTAGCTGACGCTCTTAGTAGAAAGAGTTACAATGAGCTTCGGACAACAACTAGGACTGAAGAGTTATGTGCTGAATTTAACTACCTGAATCTGGGCTTGGTTATTAACACTGTTGAGGTAGAGGTGACACCTACTCTAGAGCAAGAGATATACAGGGGTCAACTAGAAGATGAGAAGTTAAAGGAAATAGCAGGAACGTAGTCATTGGCAAGGCGCCTGGATTCCATTTGGATGAGAATGGTATACTATGGTTCGGAAAAAGGATTTGTGTGCCTGAGGTGAAGACCATTAGAGACACCATTCTGCGGGAAGCACATGAATCAGCTTACTCTATTCATCCTGGAAGTACTAAGATGTATCTGGATCTGAAAGAGAAATATTGGTGGTATGGTTTAAAGAGGGATGTCGCTGAGTATGTCGCTCTGTGTGACACTTGTCAACGAGTAAAGGCTGAGCATCAGAGACCAGCTGGATTGTTGCAACCAATGAAGATACCTGAGTGGAAGTGGGAAGAAGTTGGAATGGACTTCATAGTGGGATTGCCACGTACTAAGAGTGGTTATGATTCTATATGGGTAATTGTGGATCGTTTGACTAAGGTTGCACATTTTATACTGTCAAGACCACTTACCATGGACCAAAGTTGGCCGAGCTATATATGGAAAGGATCGTGTGTTTGCATGGTGTGCCAAAGAAGATTGTGTCTGATAGAGGCACACAGTTCACGTCTCACTTTTGGGAGCAGATACACACTTCACTGGGGACTAAGCTAAATTTCAGTACCGCCTATCATCCTCAGACAGATGGTCAGACTGAAAGGATTAACTAGATTTTAGAGGATATGTTGAGAGCATGTGCTTTGCAATATGGTACTAGTTGGGACAAGAGTTTACCTTATGCAGAGTTCTCATACAACAACAGCTATCAACAAAGTCTCAAGATGGCACCGTTTGAAGCTTTGTATGGTCGTAAGTGCGAGAACTCCTCGATTGCAGGAATCGGGCCAGTGAAACACAAGTGTTTGGACCTGATGTGCTTAGAGATGCTGAGGACCAAGTCAGGATGATTAGGGAGAATCTGAGAGTGGCACAGTCTCGTCAGAAGAGCTATGCAGATACTCGCAGGCGTGAACTAGTTTTCAAGGAAGGTGACTTTGTGTACTTGAAAGTGTCACCTATGAGGAGCGTGAAGCGGTTCAACATGAAAGGGAAGTTAGCTCCAAGGTATGTTGGTCCATTCAAGGTGCTTAGTAGACGTGGTGAAGTGGCTTATCAGTTGGAGTTACCTGAGAAACTGGCTGGTGTGCATGATGTGTTCCATGTGTCTCAACTCAAGAAGTGTTTGCGTGTGCCGGAAGTAGAGGCAATACCCTTAGAGGAACTTACAGTTGAGGAGGATCTTACCTATGAAGAGTTTCCCGTAAAGGTTTTGGAGACAGCAGAAAGGGTTACTAGGAGTCGGACTATCAAGATGATGAAGGTTCAGTGGAATCGGTATTCTGAGGCAGAGGCAACTTGGGAAAGAGAAGAGGAATTGAGGAAGGCATATCCGTGGTTCTTTGAGTAAGCAACTCAAATCTCGAGGACGAGATTTCTTTTAAGGGGGGTAGAGTTGTAACACCCGGAAATTTGCATGATTTTAAAATAATTAAATTGATTTGTTCTATGCATTTATGTGAGCATTAAACATAGGTCAAATAATATTTTATAAAAATAAAAAGTGATCATAGGTCAAGAAGCATGTTTGTGCGTTCATGCTGTTGCATACTTTTTATTGTGATGAGTGGTTTTGATTCAAAACTGAAAGTGGATTCAAAAAGGTTTGAAAACTCTATTTGAAAACTATTCAAATAAAAGAAAAGGCTTTTCTTTTCTCCTCTCACTCCTTTCTTCTTTTCGGCCCGAAGGCCATTCCTTGGATCAGCTCGGCCCGGGCGCCCTCTCTTCTTTTTTCTGGGCCCGGAGGCCACTTTCTTTTCTCGGCCCGCTTGGCCACCTCCCCTTCTCCCTTCCCTCTTGGGCCGTGGCCATTTCCTCCCTCCGCAGTGGCCCGCTCGCGCGCGCTCTTGGGCCGGCCCAGCCAGCAGCGCCAGACCGCCAGCGCCGCCTCCCCTTCCTCGCGGGGGCTGACGCCCGGGACCCACATGTCGGCGTCGTCTCCTTCCTCTGCTCGTACTCGAGCCGGACTCGAGGGCCGAGTCCGACGTGGCTGCGCCCCGCTCCCTCGCGTGCGCGCCACGCCAAGTGCCCCTCTATAAATCTCATGTCCCGCGCCGCCTCGCAACCCCCGAAACCCTAGCGCAAGCTTCGCCAAGCCCAAGCCCTAGCTCGCAGCGCCACCGCAAGTTCCGCCGCCGCCATTGAAGCTCGGGTTCCCCGTTTCGTCGCCCTAATCTCGTAATTGACAAGTCGACGAGCTTCTTCATGCTCTTGCGAGCTCGCCAAGCCTTTCCTTGTTCATTTTTACGCTCTCTTCGACTCACGGTGCTTCGCCGAACTTCGCAGGTCGAAGCTCGCCGCCAAATTTGCAGAAAAGCCCCTCGGCTTTAGTAGATTCAATAAAGAATCCTTAGCGCATTACTGTATTTACGCTTTCGTCTTTGGAAAGCGTAATCTGCTCTGTTCACATTCAAAATACGCTTTCAACTATTTACAGAATTGCCATTCAGTTTCAAATGCTCATATCTTCTCCGTTTTAGCTCCGATTTAGATGATCTTTATGTCCATGTGATCGTAGCGACGCGTAGAATAATATTATGAACTCTTTTTAATCTTTTTATTCTGTTTGATGTACTGTTCTAATAGAATTATATGTTTGCTTCGTGTATGTATGAATCGGATGCTTGATTGTTGTTGCTTGTTGGTCGTGGTTGCGTTCGAGACGGTGAGGGTTTCGTTGAAGGCCCGGATTTCTATCAAGACCAGCAGGAACCCCAGGAGTATTTGGATCAAGGCAAGTATAGTGGGACTATCCTTGTGTCCTATTCATTAATCCACTAAATTACATATGCATGTGTCTTGCTATCCTACTAGTTTTACCTAGTGATTGATTAACGTTGCCTTGACGACTTGGGTTATCCATGATGGGTAGTGATGCTAGTGCTTTTACCATGATCTTGTAACATGATTAATTAATTATGCAACTTTCATTAAGATGACTTATTTGTAAGCGATCATCCGGGACTTGACGTGCCACTGTGGGAGCTACATGGCTCTGGCTCTAGTTGTGCCTAGGACCTTTTCTAGCAAGTTAGAGGAGTGCGAGTTGGGTATAGGGCGGCTTCTCCATGGTATGTATAGCCGGGTAGGTAATGTGCTACTTTGGGAGGAGGGATTCCCTACATCCGATGACCCCAGCCCTATCTTGTTAGACGAACCTATGCATAACTTTATAGTGAACCTGCCCGGTTTTCCTTGGTAGAGAACTAAGAGGCTGATCCCCTCGGGCGAAAGGGCAAATCACGACTCACAGGGAAAGGGTACACCTCTGCGCAGAGTTAAATCGATTATCATCCGTGCCCACGGTCAGGGCGGCCAAGGGATTCTTACTGAATAAGTGGTCACCCCCATTAATTATGTTTTATGCTATAATGATGTTTAAGTTACCTTTATCATGTTTACTTGATCATGTGGTTTGGGAACACTACCTTGATGCTAATTGCTAAAATATGACATACACTAAAAGCTAATGCAGTTAACCAGTGTCAGCCTTTTGAGCTTCATATACCCCCTGCTATGCTTGCTAAGTACGTTGTACTTACACTTGTTTTACTTCATTACTTGGAAAATCCCGGATGGGTAACAGATCAGGATTGGATTGAGAGCTACCGCCATGACTACTAGCTTGAGTCAACCAGTTGACGTGTCCCTGTGTTGCAGCTTCCGCTATTGAGAGTCTACCATCGTTTGAGAGTTTAGTAGTGTTTGAGAGTCTACTTTTATTATTGTCTATTTATGTAAAGACTATGTGATATTTATTCTTTCGGTATGTAATAAACTTTGAGATGGTACAATTTATTCGATTTGTCAACTTATGTGGATGACTCCTGGGGATTCACATAAGACTTGTATACGCCACATTCTTGTCCTTAAAAATGGGCGTGACAATCCCATGATGAGGACAGGCCTAATTGTACTCATTGAGACGTTCCCATGCTTCGGGAAGTGTCTCGTCGAG